>DWQK01003738.1:0-11202 GCA_018231225.1 Noctuana stator | reverse complement strand
CAGTGACCACTAAACATGAGGTGGGTTGCATGTTCATTTGCTAAAAGTGGGTGAAAATCATGAGCAAAGATTCCGTTACTTAATACATATATCACATACATACAGATGGAGCTAAAAAATCAATAAACTAGTTTCATTGAAGAGATTAACTTTCATTTCTTTGCTCAATTTTCAGCTTCGTTAACATCTAGTTATGAAACAAGACTATAGATATCAGTGCTATAAATGCTTTTGTTTTCTTTCAAGGTCCAACCGATTACGATAGACGACCTCAAGGCTCGTCATCTAACGGCGACGATATTCCACGCGGGCCGAGCACCAGCCACCGTGCTAGTCTCCACACCACAAACCACGGTCATATCGCAAGCAACGCCCGACGGTTCGGGAGTAGACCACGTGCGCTGCTCGCACGCTGATAACCTCATGCCCTCCGCGCCGCCCAGGGACGAGAACCTCGATAGATTCGACTCCCTCCTCAACGACTCGAGGGAGTTCCATCAACCAAACTCAGCGTCCGCCATCATCCATTCTACCGGCAACACGACGCAGGTGATCCGACGCGTCTGCTACGAGGACAGGCGCTACGAGCCGAGGTACCTCGACGATGAGCCGAAAATGACCGACGACAGAGAGATGATCGACCGAGGAGTCGACGATGACCGCTCGACGCCGGAACGCAACGCCGAAATGTTCTGGGAGATGCACTCGAGATCGCGTCGGCTGGACTTCAGCAGTGACAGCGATAAGTGCTGCAAGAGTCCCTACGACGAGAACAACTCCACCGACTCGAGCGGGATCGGCGCGCACGTGAGACTCGACTCTGTTATAAAGGACGCGAGAATCGACCGCACCGGAACGGAGTCGATGAGCCTCGACGACGGAAACCTGCCTCTGCGTACGTATGCGTCGAAACGCACGCACCACGACAACCATTCGGCGAGAGACCAGTACCTTGACAGTGGGGGAGGGAAGCGACGCGCCTCTAACAGGGGCGTGGTCAAGCGGGGATGTCACTGCTGCAACGGGTCGTCCGTTCCTCCGAAGCCTAAGAAAAGTAAACACAGGAAGCCTCATATGGACTTTCATTAGATTGTGATATGGCTACCCGGCCTGGGCGAAGCCGACTTCGGCTCACGTCTTGCCAGACTGAACGCGATCTCTTCAAGCGAGACGTTACATTTGTTTTAAATATATCCCTTAGTTATAAAGAAAGTATTGTTGAAATTGTTTTGTACATAATTTAACGGTAGCTTTTTGTTTTACTGGCCGCCGAGCCTCTTGTTACTATTTGCTGCTTATACTTAGTTTAATTTGTTCCTCGTAGGTGTTATCGATAATTGTATCGACTTGTCACCGATCAGTTCAAATGTTTATTGTCGCTTAACATTCATGGGTATTTTTCATTGAAGGATAGTTATTTTATTTTATCTAAGTGTTTTGTGTTTTCATTGTTGAAATTTTACTTCATGTAATATATTCATTTTAACATTATAAGTAAAGTAACGATAATATATGAATGTAAAAAAACTGTACTTCAGTAGATTAATTACCTCTATTCTAGGTTAAGTGTTTCCGTTAGTGATTATATCAATATGCCATACTCAAAATGTGAATTTAAATGCCTCTTTAGCGCTTAGGCGTGCCGTTTAATAATATAATTACTGCTAGACTGATGTTGGGACATTTTTCATTAGTGTTTTATCAGTTTTCGATTCGAAGCCAATATTTTGTACTTTCATTTTGGATACTGTATTATATACGCGTAGGTTTTAAACTTAACTTCCATAGGAACTGCACAAATTGTGGACTTTGAAAGACGATGTGACCTTTAATAGGCCGACGCGATTTATTTTTGAGATTTTGTTTATAAGTACTACAAATTAACGTAACGGTGCCAATGTTCTAGCGTTGAATACTTAAGCTTCAGTTTGATTCTAGAGCATTCTTGTGTTAATAGGACGAAGGTACTACGTCCCCAGCGACCGTGCACGTACGCCATTTTGGATTGAGTGTGAGTGAGACAGGATCACGTTACTCTTTCTGGAGATGAAAAACGTTCAAGTACTCCTAGAAAAGTTTTTAGGCTAATGTGAATTTAAATTATCCATAGTTTGAAAGATGTAAATAATAATGGCGTCCCCGTTCATTTCTTTGGGGTAGGTCTAGTCACTAATTTACAGTTCGTAATATATTATTATCTTTTGTCATAACAAATAATTGTAGCGGCTACGGGCGACTTGGCTCCGAGCCGCTGTATACGCGCAGTATTCGACAGCTTGTGTATATAAACGCAGTTAGGAAGATTAACTGTTTCGTGTTAGATTTTATGGTGGACTATGATTCCGGACTTAGCGAATAGTTCGCTAATTGTATATAGATTTAACTTAGCGAATTTAGCGAACACAGACAACAGTCTTAGTGAAATAAACTTTCTGTGCGCTCACAAGAGTCCATTTCGATTTAAAATATGGTTCAGAACGTTGTTTCGGTAGTGATAAGATAGCAATATTAGGTAATGCTCACCTTTCATCGCGCGGTTCCTCAAGTCGGAATAGAAAAATTAGGATACGACTCAGTGCATCCGTTGTTCGACTACAGGACTACATGAGCGATGAAATATATAGATTGAACTCAAGCGCGACTTTAGTCAGTTTTTTGAAAACTTGATGTCTTTTGAAAATTATAAAAGTTTTTTTTTTAAGTCTCACAATTGAGGTTATGATTTTGTTTAATATTATCCAGATGTTATTGTTCGACTTCGTAGGTAGGTACTTTGTGAGTTCATCTCTAATAATAATTATATCAGACATACATAGACAGTATTTCAAACTGAGTTTTTGTTATATTTTTCACTTAGCAAGTTAAAATTTATTAGCGCTAAATGATAATAATTAATAATGATTAATGTTAGGTGGTTTCATCATTATTTTTTATTCATAAAAAATGTGTTTTAGTAATTATGTAAACATTATTTTTAAAAGTGCTACATAAAAAAATGATCATTAAAACTTATCTATTAAATATTCCTGGGGTTTTATTTATTAAAATGTCCTTTAGCTTTAATTTTAATAAAGTATTAGGTACAGACAAGTCCCTCATTTTATATACGCGTTCTATTAATATGGAATTAGTTGGTCGGTTGTACGGTTGGTAATGTTGGCTATCTTCTGGATATTGTGATGTGGCAACTTTTGGCGGTCATCCTCATATTGATTATGTACTGGAAAGAAGATTGTTGATGTGAGAAATACAGAAATATCCTTAAAAATATGCCTTGTCATTTTTTAATCTCCACTATTTCACCGCCAAGCAATAAATCGCTTGGCGTGCACCCAACGCCAGGGCAAGGTACTTCGCATAGTTATGTAGGTACCTATGTTGTGAAATATATTTTATCGATATAGGTAATGTGTATTAGTGAACCAAAAAATAATAAGTAAAAAAATTAATTAGTTTTATCTCTTAAGTATAGGTACATTACTATGAAACAGTTAATGTTCAGACTATTTTAGCACTATGAATTGTTGGCCCACTTTCTGTTCTCCTTTATCTTCCGCATAACTGCAAGGACTTCTATCCTGAATTCCAAGCGTTCATCCTCTGAATATCTCACAACTGATGGTAGAAGAGATGCGAAGAATGCTTCATCTTCATTCATGATTCTGGGGTCATTAACCTCTTCAACTTCAGTTATATCCAAATCACTGCCTTTATCGGAATCCTTAAGAATCTTTTTCGGAGATTGTTTTAATTCTTCTAATTCTCTTCTCTTTTGACGCTTACGAGTGTTGAATACAACTGGACTGGGTTCCTTTTCTGTGTCGTTTTCATACTTCATGTCTGGTGGGTTTAAAATTATGGGATCGTCAGCACATTCCGCGCTACTGTAGTCTCCGTCTTCGCTATTCCGAGAATTTTCTGCTACTACTTTGACTAGAAATTCTAGGTGATTGTGCAATATGTATTTCCGTTTGTGTTTCTTACCGATACGTGTCTTTAGCGTCTTAACGAAGGTGTCCCGTATATTTGTCCATTTGTTTAACACATGTTCACCTGCAAAATATTGTTAAGTAAGTAGGTGCCTAGTTCACAGACTAAAATAAAGTAAAATCGTTTTTACTTAGACTTATTAAAGTAAAATAAACCTATATCGGCTTTAGACGAATTTCTGAATTATACTTAGGTACCTACTTATAATTATAACTACTGTTAATCGAAAAAAATGCCAGAGTAAAAAATCCCTAACCTTTAATTCTATAATCTGAGGATTATTACATACTTATATTGATTGTTTATTATTCTAGTATAGTGTTAATTTGAAAAAAATGCAATATTTTTTCAATTAGTTTATACACTTCGGTTACTGCAACCAAAAATTACCTTAAATCTTTACCTGTTATTTTTTTCTCTATCAGCGACATCTCTTCGTAGCGCGGATCGAGAATGTTGAACACCTCTTCCCAAGCAGATCGTCTCTCAATACGATCTTTATAACATTCCAGCGATTTATCCCACAAACATGGACGATCCCTCACACTATGAATTAGTTGTATAACGTCGTACCTAAATTCTTTCGGCATTTTAACACGTATAATTCAAAATGTTTCAATCAAATGCAACGACAAAATGGGACACAGTATCCGCTTCCAAGTTTGCTACGAAACTGCGTGCGTCACGGCAAAATGACGGATCGTACAATATCATTTTGTTTCTGTCACACCGCATGCAAAGGACAGAGACGGTAATACAGCTAAGGTCACCAACGTTAATGTCGTGCTCGTGCGTGACTGTTTAACCTACACCCGTCAATACCCATCAGTCCTCGATGCTAAACGACCATTTCATATAAATATGTAACGCAAACGTTAAAATATTAAATTGCCTTGATCCAACCATATAAAACGTTTCAAGTTGGATATTACCTAAGGTAATAATTTAAACCCTATATTCACTCGTCTTTCACGCAATGTTATGAATTAGAAGGACTATGAATTCTGTGAAATTAGTTTGATTAGATTGTTTTAGTAGAGTTTTATGATAGAAATCTTAATTTCGCTGTGTATTTTTAGTTAAAAATATTGTTTATCTTTATTTTCACTTATTAATTATTAATAGTTAATAATTGTAACAAAAAAAAAAAATTAAAATTGATATAGTAGATAGGTAAAAGCATAGATTTAAATCTATGGGTACGAGTACCTATAGTTATTTAGCTCCTATTTCCGTAATTTGCAACTTGCGTAACGCAGTTATTGCGGTGCATATCTATCAGGAGTAGGTAGGTACCTACCTATTTAAATTATAGATCTCAGAAATACCTACTCACGTATATAATAAAATAATGGATGGCGAAAAAAAGGAGGTTCAATAAGTTTCGATATCAATAATTATTCATTACAAACTTAATTAATAATAACTACCGACACAAAAAGGTTTAACTTTATAGAGTACCTAATACTTTGCATTAGACACTATATATATGTCTATAATTGCGTAAAAATAATTAGGTATTGTTTATTAATGACCCTTAAAACAGTGAACATTTAAGAACATTGGATAATATTATAAGAATAAGTAAGTAATATGAATACTTGATAGAATTAAAATAGATCAATGTTGAAATTTCTCTACCTTTTTTCATCCTTCATTTGTTATGCCATATATTTTATGGCGATGATAAGGTTTAGAATTGTGCGATGCTTTACTAATTTTACCCTAGCGCTTTATCGATCGCATTGCGCGCGCACCGTGGAAATGTCATCTCTATTTGTCGGAAAAGTCTTATTTGACACAGTGTCTCAGGTTATACTAGAAGTATTTTATTTTAAATTATTTTTAGCCTTAAAAATTATAAAATAATTGTGTTAACAAAATTGTGATTCTTATATTTTTTAAATTTTTTATTTATTATGCATTCCTGCTGATTATATTGATTTCGCCGGTTAAGGCTGTGAAGGTAAGTAAGGGTAGTGGGGCTGAAATTATTACTCAGTATTTAAGTACAAACAATCAACATTTGATATATGAGATTAATGTAGGGTGTGAGAACCTCTAAAAAGGGTTAAGCGACTGTCATGATAGCACATTTAGGGATCATTAGTTCCAACTCATGGGGCTCAGCTGTAGGATAACCTTATGGTAATGTTGTTTGACTCAGTGTTCGGCCTACGCAATATATACAATAATAAATAACCGAAAGCAACTGAAACTTTTCAGTGTCTTTTGACTTTATTTTGTCACTGTAAAATACCTGAAAACATCAAAAATAATCGAGGAATGTCTTTTACAAAAAATTAATAATGATATATGAACGAATATAATATTGCCAAAACGTACTTATTTTTGTAATTTACTAGCCACACATTAACCTATTACCGAATCTAATTGAGCATCTAAGGTTACCCGTGTTAATTTGTTTCTGATTTGTATCAAGCCACATAGACATACGCATACCTAGTAGATTGAGCGATTTCAATTAATTTATTATTGTCGGGCTTCTGTCAGCGAAGCGCCTGATAATTCTTTTATATTATGAATCCAACGGTTTCATTGCCTCATTAACCATATTTATGTTCTCATACAAACTATACCTATAGTTGACAAATTATATAGTTTGACATCGTAAATGACGAGCTGACGAGGCGATGCAGGCCGTTTGAGTTCAGTTGTCACTGCAACTAAAGGACACCAATGTCTGAGCTCAAATAGGACAGAAGTCCTATCTTAGTTTGTACAAGTATGGGTTGTTATAAGGATCTTATATACTCGTAACTATAAAAACCCTGAACCCTGTTATTTATTATACCTAACAAAATTGTACTTACTTATTTGTGTAAAAAAATAATTTTGCCTATAATTTTACAACGTCGTTCTTCAGAAGATAGTTAAACATCATCATCATGACGTACGATATACCTAATTTGCAGACACGATGTGGTCCATCTGCATACCTGGATGGGGCGCCGCCATGGTTGCCGGAACCCTGCTGCTATACGGCACCATGGACGTGGCCTACTTCGCGCGGATGATGTACACCGTCGCCAAGGCCAGGTACTTCCGGAAGAAGGCTTGCATCCTGGAAACCACTGAGGTTGAAGGTAAGAAGATAATTTAGTTATGCTTCACACACAGAACACACCCTCCAAGTTTCAGGACTCTGCAATCAGCGGTTTAGGCTGTGCGTTGTTGGTCAGTAATTCAAAATAAAGCATTTTATACCTATACCTATATTATTATGTTTAAATAAAAATATTGATTCTAAAACAGTGAAAGTTAGTTTATAAATTAGAAGTATTATCTTTGACGACCCGTGTGGTGTTGTACACACAACAAAGTTCTACACAAATATTCTACACGTCCAATATTCGCCGCATATTTCTCCGCTTCCAGCCTGGTGCCTCATCAACGATATCGACACACTCCTGTACCACATGAACAACGCGCGCTATCTCCGAGAGCTGGACTTCGCCAGAGCGGACTTCTACGAGCGCACTGGGCTGTACGCCAACATCAAGGCGGCAGGGGGCGCTGTGGTGCAAGCTGCTGCCACCATCCGCTACCGGCGGTACTTGAAACCCTTTACGAGATTCACTATTACTTCTAAGGTCGGTAATATTTTTTAGCTTTTCTTAATTTGACCGCTCAACCGACGTCAAAAAAAGAAGGAAGTTTTAATTTCATCCTGTTCTGATAATGATCTGATAAACCATACCTGATCTGATGAACCATGTTTAAGTCTTACATTTTTATTAAAATTAGCATTAAGTATGTGCGCGACAATGAAGTCAATTGTTTTATTAACGTCAGTTATAATTTTATTTATGAAAGAAAGTAGGTAAATAAAAAGACGAGCACACCGTTCTGTTTACGTGTTTACTTTAGTTAGTGGATTCTGCAACCCTCTTCATTTCTTTTTGTGAAAAGAATTAATAATGATTTTAGTTTTTACTGTAATTCGCATTGGAGCGACGTGGTGGAGTATGCTCCAGGAGTTTCCCGGTTGTGGGATGAGACCCGTCCCCAGCAGTGGAACATAAAAAAGAAATTATAGTTAGTTAAATTAGTGAAATTTCGTCCATTTCAGGCAATCTACTGGGACGACAAGACGGTCTTCATGGAGCACGAGTTTGTAGGTCCCGGCGGTTTCGTCCACGCGGTGGCGGTTTGCCGGCAGAGGGTCATTGACACTTCCGCTGCAGCGATCGCAGAGCTGCTTCTACAATTGCACTGCACCGGCACCTGCAAACCACCACCTGGGAAAATGCCTCCAGAGGTATGATTTACATCTAAGTTCACAATGTCATTCTACTGCTGGTCACAGACCTCTCCCAAGGCTAACTTCCAGGATTTTCATAGTGATATCTACAAAATTAAGATATTTACGAGATTAAGTAGTTTTCCCGAATTTCAGTGCAGTCTGCTTGACCAGGTCTCATGAGTACAAGCTTTGAAGAATTTGAGGATCATATTTGAGATAAAACGATCGTGTCTAAATAAGCCTTTAAGATCAAACGGCTTCCTTTGTTATGGCTACTCATTTAGGTATGATAAAAAGATATTATATTTGTGCTTTGCATATTAATTTTTGTAACATTACAGCTGGAACTCTGGGTGCAGAGCAACGAATTGAGCTCAGCTAAGTTACGAGCTCCGAATGCACCCCTTCCTACACTTCAGTCTGGAGTTGGTGACAGTCTTAACTGCGGCGACGTCGTACCGACTTCAGCTACCGAATGAAAATCACCACACTGTTCGAACAACAATTTGCGGTCTCGCGCGCACGTAGCTAGGTAATATGGATATGAGTGAGACAGATATAGGAGTGCACGTTCGAGCAGTGTCATAAATCGTCATTCAATGCGCGGCCGTCGCGTAACACGGACGTCTAGTGATTGTGTCAACGTCAAAATAGGACAGGTATAATAAAATTGGTATGTAATTAATTGGGTATATAAGATTTTTAAATTGTTATTAAATGCGACAGAGTTTAAATTAATTAATTGGTTAGCAGAGTTTATGATGTTACATGTAAAAAAATGATGATATAAAGGGTGAATCTAATTGGTTTTAAAGCGATATTGCACTCTTATGAGTTGATGGTATTTCAGAGTTTATTAAATTATTGTTTAGATAGTAAGGGATATCATCGACATGTGATAAATTTGATGGATAGAAAGAACTATACCAATTAGTGACTGAAATGATATTTTATTCATATATGAATGGTTGCCTTAATTATGTATCTCTTAATATATATAAAAAATTGTTAATTGAAAAAAACCAACTGGTTTGTAATTTTACAAAGTATTATTTTAATAATATAGGTTTCAGAGAGGTGGACGATTGCCAGTAATTTTGGTGTTGACGCACAAACACTTACGTATAATTTTTGGTAACACTTAATTTACATAAATATTAATACTTAATTAGATTTCTAACCATTGTTTATTTCGTAGAGGGCTATTAAATTTTATATTATTTTATCATTGTTCAAAATATCAATGTAATTAAGGGTTGAAAATAGAGACGAAAAAAACATTTTACTGTACTAATTTAATACTACAAGTCTCCAACATTGTATTAATAATTGTGATAATTAAGTTATTTTGGGATGATGTTTATTACGATTGCTAATAATAGCTAGTTCAGTTAAAGACTCTTTTTGTAATAAACATATTCTGAACTTAAGTTTTTGACCCAAAATATTAGGGAAGCCTTATTATAAATTACATTATCGCCTCAGAGAGAAAAAACGTGTGTATTCATGCGCCATATACTCTAGAATTAAGTTTTCTCATTTATTAGTATAGAGTATAGACACCTGTGAAGCCTATGGCCAGTGGTATATATATTTTAGAACCATGTCGGTCATGGCTCAGGGTGGCGTGATGCTGTGTGCTAGCCATGCTACCTATTACTCATATAAAAATAATGTAATCTTTTCCTATAGATAACCCATAAAAAATTACTTATACTTAAAAAAAATCATATAATAGGTACTCCATAATCTAATCTTAATATTATTATTATATGTTATAGCTTAGTAGTAAAAATAGTATGAAAAAAATATTTTGTTATACCTAAGACATTAAAATTTGGGGTAAAATTCTTTAATAATGTTATTCTGAATTTTCATGTTTTTGTTTTAAGAATATACCTACTCCTGTATTCACAATACTCTTACTAATATTTAATTACGATTATTGTGCTTATTATGATTATTAATATATTTTTTGAATGTACTATTCTTAAACAATCTAATGAGGCTTCATCTGAAGTATACAACTTAAAAGGAATTACGAAGAAAAAGGGATATACATGAATTATTGCATTGGAACACAAGAAACATTAAAAATTTGCTGTTATTCATTTAATTAAAAAAAAATTACATCTTAGTTATATAATGATGTTCCTGCAGTGGCATTCAAATCGGTCTATGAAAGTGCTAAAAGAGCTTTTGTTTGCTTGTTTCTGGGCGATGGTGACTACTTTTCAACTTTGTTTACCTGGCTGTTTGTTAGACATAATTTATTAAAAAAAATTCATGTAAATCCGGAGAAATCATTTCATTTGGCAGCCAATTTGAACTCTTGAAGTAAATATTCATAACCGCTGTTCAGTAGCCTTATCACGAACATTCTACAAATCCGACATCGAGTAGTAACAGTTACATTTTGTATGGGATTTTGAACAGCGCTCCGTATCGGGCGTATCGGGCACTAAAAATCGTATCGTAATCGTAACTCGATTACTTAACGTAGTTTTTTATTATTCGTGATAGGGTTGCAGATTTTCTCGTAGCTATAACTAGCCGTAGCATCGTAGCCGTAGCGTTCGTAGATGGGATCTACTCTCTACATACTCCGTAGTTTCATCCTAATATGTTTCGGGCCTTTCCACTCTGTGCCGCTCAAGGGCTTCCGTTTTGTGTGTTTGATAAAGCAAAGTCGAGTCCAATGATTTATTTACATTCCTTAGACCAAAGTACTGATGCGCGTAGGTAATAATCAAATCCAAAATTCCTTGATTAGTCATGATTGCTCGTGAGCAAGTTTGTACTCCGACTCGCACTTGACCGATTTATAGGTGGCTATGACCTTGTGACTAAAATCTTTTTTCGGGACTGAATCAGCGCCTGTCTATGTTTGACCATCTATCGTGTCATATTTTAAAGCAATGCGGAAAGGTCCGCAAAATTAGGTA
>DWQK01003737.1:0-11205 GCA_018231225.1 Noctuana stator | reverse complement strand
TGCCAAAATTTTGGAAACTCAATATTTTATAATGGGTAAGTAACCATTTCAAAATAAAATCAGAAATATTTAAAATATTAATTAATTAAATCAATGAATAGAAAACTTTTACATTAAACTATCTTACTAAATCAGAAATAATATGCTGTTTTGTAATATTTATTTTTGTTGAAGTATTATTTTGATTTTTTTGTGTTTGTGGCTGTGATTTGTTTAAATAATTTGTTACGTACGTACGCTTTAAATGTAAAGTTAGTTTAATGTTTATTCATAAATGATTCATTTCTTTTTGCAATTTCGTTTAGAAGGTATTTTTCTAATAAAATATTTCCTTCTGTTATTGTAAAGTTACCAATCAATATATATATTCGAAACGGCATTGATATTAAATGAGCTATGAATTATATAAAACACGAGCTTAGCTTCATGCTCAAGACTACATAATATATAGTTTAAAATTTCCATTTTCCGTCTCTTAGCTTTTTAGTGCCACTTTAATCTTTCGTGGGCGGTGAATGTGATATTAAGCCACAGAGCTCGAACTAATTATTAAGTGTACCGAGCGCGGGAAAATGCTTACACACATTCAAAATTGACGCAGATGTAATATACCTCTTCATCGTAGATACGAGTACGTTTTACATCACTTTTAAAAATTGTCATCCTTTTATAAAGCCAACACGACATTAGCCAATGATTACCTTATGAATAGAGACTAAAACTTAACTTATGCACGTATTACATATTTTTGTCATAAAGCTTAGTCAATAAACTCAGTCATTATAACGAATGTTTGAGATTATCGCATTAAAATTCTATTTATTTGTAGATTAATTCACATTTACCGCAACTGGAAATGACTCTTGTATCCTAAGAGCTGTGTAAAATAATGCCTTATTAACAGTTTCGACCTACGATTAATATTTATATTAATGAGAGCACAAATTATCTATTTAATCTGTGAATACTGCCAATGTTTACAGGAAAAGTAATGTAGCTGGATATTATTTACAGATTATTAGATGGACTGTTGGGTGTATACCTTCTTTGTACAAGCACTATCCTAATTTTAATGTATCAAAAATTATGTATATGTAAAATGAAATATTAAAAAAGATTGGAAAGATAAGATAATTAATGTTTGTGATTAAAACAATGAATAATTAATTGGTTTTTAAAAGCTTGATTGAAATAGAAATGACATTATAAAGAATTCAGAGCGTATCTGTTTACCGTATTAGTTTTAAAATTAAGTAAAACTAAATTTAATTTAAATTAATAACATAGATTAAAGAACAAAGCCTAGTTTACTGTTTTAAGTAATAAGTATTCCAATCTGGGTAACGTTACCAATATTTCATTTACGCACACAAAAGTTTTGATGTACAAGTGGCCTCAATGTTTAGAAGCGCTAGCTTGTGTGTACTTATGTATAAGGAACTGTATGACGACCAGCAATAGCTATCGAATGGTTTCTACATATTCTGAATGAACGTTCAGGAATAAGTATTAAAGCAAAAGAAAGCACTCGTAATGAGTTTCAATTTATTAAATAAAATTGAACCTATTTACATCTATTCTATATAAATATATGTACCTATATCTAGTCTATTGATGGTACTTATTCCTAATTTAATATGTAGTAAGGGCTCCTTTATTGCCCTTTGTATACAATAACATCTTTGTGAAAACATTCGATAGCTTCGGGCTCGTGAAACACTAAGTATAATAAGTGATTCAAAATTAATTACATAACTGTAAGTTTGCATATTAATCTTCAAACTAATTGTCACCAGTGGCTTCTTTTAATGTATATTTAAAAAACTATTCAAATCCCATATTGTAGACAGCATTCGAATCTCGAAATAAACTTGATAATTTTTCACTATAAACTTAAACGTATAAACTTTCACGTTAAATATAAACATGAATATCACAAATGTTACAGTTTTCTCAAAGTATGACCAAGTGTGATCTTCTGATTTAATTCAAGTCGTCATAATAATTATTATGTTAAGTACAAGATGTTGTACTAAAGTATTACACTTAAGTAAACAAATTTTGGACTAAATAGTAGATACTTTAAATAATTGAAGTTAGGTCTTTTCGAGTGTGCCATACGCTTCGCGGCAAGAGACGCGTCTTTTTATAAAAAATCTTGCCTTCCCTTGAGGAGATTGCACATGATCTATACTTCATATATATTTAAATGGATTAGATATTGTCTTAAAAATTCAATAATTCAACTCCTAATTTGAATAAACTGATGGATTTCACTTGTATCGATTCTGTAAACATTAATATTTTATTTTACGAAACAGGATACAGAAGCGCGCATGCGCCCTGGTGGTTTAGATATATCATATTACTCGAATGGTTGACTGCTATTAGCGGCAAAGTTCCACTCCCATGCTTTGGAGGGAACGTTAAGCCGTCTGCGGGCAAACATGAACATTAATTTTCATCTAGCTATTTAACATCGGCCGTAACACAGATACTACAATATAAACTACTTGACAAGTTTTATTTTTAGAATAAGCTAAAAATATTTTTTTATATGGTTTTATATATCTACCCTTTTATTCATTTTTCCTAACAACAAGTATTTTCTCTATCGGTCGTCTGTAAATACGAGTACATATATATAATCTGTAAAGCATGTGCAACCTCCTTTTATAAACTGTACTATACCTTTTGCACATAATATTATATCACTAGCGTGATAGTCGATGCACACATTAATTATGAAATTTCTCGTGCCTATACTTTTATATCTAGATATTTTTATAGGATAACGTGTATTCGTAAGAATCACCTGTAAATATTTTCACTATTTACATTTCTCGTCGATATATTTAAATAAAATGCCTACTAACTAAGTACATGTAATGAAGTTATATTTGACTTCGGCGTGTTGTTTGTGTGAATGTTTGTGCGATCCGGAAAAAACGGAATAGGTAATAAAAACTGTACCTTGTTTCATGGAAAACAGGCTTGTTTTTCTAACAAGATTGGACAACTTCGGGTTCTATTTCCAAGAACATGACAGCGCCTTCCAACAGTATTATTATGGTTAATTATATTATTGTAGCAGATAAAATATATAGATATTTTTTATAGTAAAAAAATATTTCGTTACTTTTCATTTCTCGGTCATATCGTACATCTTGAATTTCATATTTTTGTAAATGTTAAACAATTTCAAAACAGTTTCAATATACTTAAATATTAATTACCTCTAACACGTTAAAAACAAAATTAAAATATAATAAACAAATGTTTACGTGTCTAAACGTTAGCATCCAGAAAATTATTAATTATAATATATTGTTGTCCCACAATGTGAGAAGTGAGAACACAGTATCAATTAAGAATTTAAATGACGCAATTATTTCTTGCGCTTAATCCTATTACTCAGCAAAGTAACGAGACATTTCATTATGTCTCTCATTTAGACAACATCAGATAACAATGTTAAGTTGGAATATTTGATTTTATTAAGTACTATGTACCTACCTCATATTATATTGGATGCTCTATATAAAAAAAATGTCAAATTGATAAAGCATTTTTATGCTTTCCTTTGTGATGTTCACTCTGTATGATTGTTTCTTCTTCAGCCAACGGAAGTCCACTGCTGGACATAGGCCTCTCCCAAGGCGCGCCACATAGCCCGGTCTTCGGCTTGTATGATTGCTTATTTACATTTAACTGAATGTAAAACTAAATGTGAAGTGGATGTTACTAATTCTATTAGAACTAAACATATTTATTTCTACTGGACTTTTAACCCGGATTGCTTTGTTGTGTCTTAGAACATTTGCATGGAAAAACAAAGGTGTTGTTTTTAATATTTTCCTCGCAATTTTACCATTTATTCCCTCCATAAAAACTTTCCTTGGAATTTAACAAATATCCGAAAGAGCAGAGTTGATGTAGCCGATTACGAGTTTTAAAACACATCTTCGCTAATTTTTATTTTTATGTGATATAGATTATAATGTACATTAAAATGATGAATGGGAAACACATTCGTAAAATAAAACAAGCAATCTAACCAAGGCGGCAACATTTACCCATTGATATGGCTATTGATATCCGTTGATATCCATTTAGTGATGTTGAGTCATGAGATCGTTGGGAAACGCACAAGTTCTTGTCTCACTGTATTGTGTCTTGCGTAACAAATATAATAAAAAAATATAAATTTACACGGCGATCGCACAAACAGAGCACAAGCATCGGTCACAGCACGCTTGACGCTAAAGGCTTATGTATAACTATAAATATTGTAAAAATGCACGATTCGTTATACAACACTATTGTGATCTGAAAAATTGACGAATATCATTTTGAGTAGACTCGTTTGTTTTTTATATACAAAATTCACAAGTTTTCGTTACAGTTTTGGTGTCGTGTAAAGCTCAAATGTGTTAGTTGTGAATTTTTTATGCAATTTCGATGTCGTGAACATTTTTATAAACGCTTTTGCGCCTTTTTATTAACAAATCTACCTTCGTGTGTACCTCACACTTCACTGTCACTTTACTGTTTTCTTGATGTTTATATCAAAATTAGAATATGTAAGGAATTAAGCAAAATATTGAATGTAGCAAATAATGGACAAAGGAACATTGTAACAGCATAATAGCATACAAAAAATATGCAGGCAGAGAAAACCGACAGAAGGTAATTTTAATAGTTCCAACTTATATTCTTAGAGTTTTGATATAAATACCTAGGACTTATCCATTTATTGGTAACCTAATTCATCTTGAACATGCACACATATTTTTTAATGGATTAGAATTATTTTTAAATCTTCACAACGAGTAGTTCATTAATAACTAGTAGCAAAAGTAACACCTACCTAATCAAGACACGGAAGCAATAACATTGTGAATTACTTTATGTCCACAAATACGAGTATATAAGAATTAGGTACCTACTTACAAATCATCAGAAGAATCAGAAGAATACTCTCCTCTTCTCTACTATATGTTATTATAATTCAAAATTTGGAATTTACTTTTCTGTGTTTAGTAAAATAAGATGACATGTTGTTAAATGTACCTATAACCTATGTTAACGTGTGTTTCGATAACGATTAGGAAAGAAACACTACCGTAACGGTTAATTCTAGTTTTTAGTTTTTTAGATCTTATTGTGGAAATACTTTGATAATACTTTTACTTTTTAAATACTTTGGCCCGAAGCAGAATTGCTCTGCTCTAGGTTCAAATAGCAATGAGAGGTAGAGTTTTACACGATTGATTGAAACTTCAAGATTGCCAATAATAAGTATTCTTAGAATGATTTGTACTCGTAAGTATTTACTACAGTTTACATCCCAAAAGGGTTGAAGGCATGTCCCAAACAATTTTTAATATCGGTTGTTAATTGTTATCTTTACACGGTGATACTAATTAAGCACAATTTATATAAAGATCTCATTATTTAAAATTGTATTTACCTTCCCTTATCTACAAGTAAAAAAGCAACAATACCGTATGTTAAGACATGTTGAACTATCTTCTAATGTTACGATTTAATTAGATTTGTGGGTAAAAAATCTTAAAACATAAATACTTCTTTCATAGTTATACAGCGTTCGTTATGAAACCATGTGCAAAAGACACATGGATGCGAAAAATAAATAGTATTTTATTAACCATGTTTTTAGACTTTCTATTCGATTGACGAAATCGATGAAATTTCGATTTTTCATTAATTTAATTTATAATATTTCTATGTTTATTTATTTTAATGTATTGTAATGGCTATAAACGAACATAAAATGTCTTAAGTTATTTTACTCACAGACTGTAAGGTTACCTGTAATCACATCATTCCAGTTTAGGCAAATATTTAATTTCACTCGATTTATTACACTTATTATAATAAAGTATTAACTATAAACTGAGTTTATTTTTTAAATTCTAGTACCCAAACATCACTTCGATAAAGTACGCTAATAATAAGCTAATAATAGACTAATAATAATAAACTAATAATAATAATAAGCTAATAATAGGCTTTCAAAATTACAGTGCTACTAAAAAAGGCAGAATTGCCATTAAATATAAAACTAGCTATATACCTACATCATAATTTGGAAAAAAAAATTTCAGTAAACATTTAAAGTAAAAATTTCATGTTCAGTTACGATGACAATGCTTCGTATCCTTCGCTACAAAGTGAAAAGAATCAACAATTTCACGAAGAATATCTTCTCTCGTGCCCTGGCCGTGAATAAAGGAGGTTCTTTTCTTTTGAATTCCATTTTGAATCAACTAGCACGGATTTATTCAACGAAAAAGCATTTTATCGTAACATTGCACCTGCTCGTGCTGTAATCTCCTTTTAGTATGTACGAGTACCTACTATTATTCTTTTATGCGAATTAATAATTGCTTGAATGATTTCCGTTTAATGTTTAAAAGCCAATGATTTTTTTTTTATAAACGACCGCTCAATAAAAACAACACGGTTAAATATGACATACTAGTAGATTGGTAGACAACGCATATTTTCCATAAAAGTCGTCAGATCACTTATTATAATTTTGCGTCCATGTTCAAATATTCAATTTTATAACGGCAATTGAACAGTTAAGGGGCCGAGTAAAGTTAATTAAAATTGAATAAAAAAATAAATTCTTTTTACACGTAAGTATGATTTCCTGCATTTAGTGATTCATGAACTGATTACATAACTTTTTCTAAATCTTAAATGTCTCGCTACTAAACCACATAGCCATTGTTTACCTACCTACTTTAGTTGCCTAGTTTTATGTACCCTTTGGCTAGTCAATATTGATTTTAATATCCCTTCAGACAACCTATTTGTATTTCGGCTTAGACTTTCGCCACTTTGTACTAGGCTAACAGAAACAACATAGAGTGTGGTAAGTACTGGAAATATATAAGGAGATACATATAAACTTAGGCAAGAGAGTAATTATCCAGTGATTGAACCAGATGAACTTATTACGAGTATATAAATAAGGTCGACTTCAATTCCTGCATGCGACTCCATTTTTTTTTCAAACACGTATAATACAATATCATCATTGGAGATGAAGTAGATTTTTGAAGGGGTTTGTTGTTTATTCTTTTAAGATTTAAATGCACGCTTATTGATATATTTTTTTGATTAATAAAAACAATTTCGAAACGCGCTTCTTTGCATCAAAATATCGAATACAGGCAGGTACATGATGTTGTAATAAACATAATTTACATGTATAAATCATTCAAATTCCCGTCGACTTCGTTGTGAACTCATTCCGAGTTTTAAACTTCGTTATAAAGTTGTAATTTTTCCTCGAAATACGACGTTAGAATTACGATGTTATATAAACTTGAAACGAATAATCCGTAGCGCTGCGTAGCGGGTCTACGGGTTTGAACAATTTTAATACGGAAACACTAATAAATACATAATATTGTTATTATTAGTATTATTGCTACGCTTTTTATAAGCTACGCTTTCTTATATTAGCTTCATCGGTAACTAGGTTTTGACAAACTGAAAAAGTTGTCTCATCCATATAAAAAAATATCAACAAGGGTATGTCTAATTTTTCAGACGTTATTGAAACATACACAATGGTTATATAGTAAAAAAACATTAAAAAATAATTAATTTAACTTTAATAACTAATTTAATTAAAAAACATAACTTTACTATGCCTTAATTGGTTTTACGGTGACGTTGGCAGCCTGGAACTGATCCGGACATAATTTTGTCGGATTATCCGGTTCGCGCTCAACATTGCGGATTTCAACCAATTTCACAGCAAATTGAAGCGGACTATTCTTTCTTAAGACTTTCTTCGCTCTTACAAGTTCTTAGTAGCATTTCCTATTATATCTAATTAAGACTTTGGTAATCATTTTATTTATATAGAAAAATGGTAGATTGTAGGTTAGATCAAGAGAATATTTAAACCTACCTCCTACTAAACAAATTATTATATTCAAACATAGTTTATATAATGATGTGCCTTATCAAATATAATATTCTGGAGTGACGTTGATTTAGGTATCCGTTAGAGAAAGGTAGTGGCGGTTACCCCTGTGGATACGATTGTCACAACTGACAGATTTTTGGAAGAAGAAAATGAAAATGTTGGTACAATAATATGAGATGGGGGAAGAGTACTACGAAAGGAGCTGTAGAAGTGACAAAAAACAAGAACAAAAAGGGACAAAAAACATTATTTATATGAAAATAAATATTAAATTTGAACTGATTTCAATGATTCTTTATTTTATTCAAAAGGTCGGTCATAAAGTACATAATATATAAGTCAATTATATGTAATTATTTGATTAATCTACCATGCTTCAACTCGCATTCCGCCTCTGTTATCCAATTAAAAGTATTGCTTCCTATCACTGAAAGTGCAGTCCAAACCAATTACGAAGGCGCACGAAGCTTGGTAGTTCCAGGTAATAGCATTACAGGTTCTATATAGAAATGTTCCACAGTATCGAAGTCTGTAAATTGACCTAACTGACCTAGTTTCTATGTCGATGTTCTATACAGTGTCACTCGCGGTCTACGATCGATAGCCTTGATACTAAAACTGATACATAATACCACGGATAGGGCTTAATGGCTAGCTTAAGCGAGTGTACACACATTGTACATCGTGTACACACACGGAGTAGGTTGAGTATGTATCTTAGAAAAAAATATCAAGATAAATATGCAGCACGTAATAAAGTACTGTATGATAAGTCATTAACATTCTAACCACGATTAAGAGTTAAAATTAAAACTAATTCATCATTATTTCCAAAAGATTTTTTTGGACTAAGTACTTATTAATAATAACTATTTTTAAAACATATAATAATTTACACAATTAATTGTCAATGTAACTAACTTAATATTATAAATAATTACACACGGCACGCAGCAGAATATATTTTGCAGTACCTTTGAGTACATTTATATACCTACATACATTCTTTTTTCAATTATCCAAACTATTTATGATAAATTTAATAACAGGAAAGTACGACCCAGTTGTTGCTTATCATATTCAAGAGGCAGCGATTTTACGGCCACTTCGCTTTAGATACACTCCACTGCATCGAATAAACTACCTCATTACGTAGCTTTTGCTCGAGTTCTTATTGCATGAAATCATATTGAGGTCGTGGCAGCATATTGATAATATGTAGGTTGGTATTACTTTTTTGTAGTTGATGCTGGTACTACCTACAGTAAAGTTTTAAACATATTTAAGTATATGTCATGAAATTATTATTGGTCCCGCCTGCATTGATATTTTACTGTCCAAAGCTTCACTGGCAGAGAATGGTCCGCCTTTGTTCCGATATCAACATAATATTTCTTAAAATATATCTCTAAACATTATGCCTCCACTTGGTAGGTACTGCTCCCTTATACATATGCGATATATGGCTATTTATTTAGATAGTACCTAACTAAAGCACTGCTTGCCCTTCGCTCGAGTTGCTCCGACGTCAACACACAAAGGCAAAAAACCTTTGCATTCGCTTTGAAAAGAAAAAAATGATTTATACCCACCTGTTTACTACCTACTCACTCAATTGTAGTGTAGTTGGCATAAATTACAGCTAAAATGAACGTCTGGTCCGAACTAATGACTTTCCGTAATGACTGCACAGCGCATGAATTACTACGCTCACTGTTGATGGATTCATCGCAAAGATTAAGCAGTAACGTGGTTATGTGGGTGTTATTGTGGCTAGGAGTCATAATGAGTAGTGATTGCCTGGCGTTTCCTACCGGAGTGACTTGTAATAGTTGTAATTAAGAGGGGATCCCTTCAAAAACGATCCATTGAAGCAAAACATGGCGAAAATTGCGGGTAAGATGAGACGGCGGCGAAGTAAGCGCCAAATAAATACTTCTTCAACATAGGTAGGTAGGTATTTAAAATCGCTAATTGAGTCACTTAATGTAATGTAAATGAGAAAATTGCAAAATTTCAACTTGGTACATTGATGACTTTATAAAATATATTTTAGAAACGTTCACCTAAAATACTGAAATCTGGTTGGTATCTGAATTGATCTAAACTAGTCAAATAGGTATCTATTTTTATAACACAATTAATTAAGCATACCTACGAGTACATAATATTACTTACCTATATTTCCCTATAATATTGTAAATCCATTTTAAAAGTAACTAAATAATACGATATGTGAAATTGCGAGGTTTCGTTTATGAAATCTACATAAGCGTGGATTTGAATCAAGAGAAACAATGTTTAATTTCCTGTGTTTTGTTCCAGATATGCTCCAATCTTTATTGCAACCAAGAGAGAATCAGCGTTGTAAGTACAGTGAAAGGTCCTTTTAATAATAAATTGAAATTTTATTAAATATAATAAAGTAAATAAGCTTTAGTACAGCTTAGTGACTAACTATTAAATGGGACTGTGGCTTTTATAGTGCAGTGAACATTCTAAATTTTTAATCAATCTTATAAATATTTTTGACACTTGATTGTCGCTATAGCGTCGCCTGATTTATTTTTATTTTAAAGTCTAGTCAAAGCCGTCCTATTATATAGAGGCAAATAGCTTATGAGCCACCTTAGCTTGCTATCTTTTAACACCACTAAGGCCTAAGTTGAATAGGAAAAGAACGTCCACGTGTACACAGTTCAAGTATAAGCAGCGCAAACAAAAAGCTTTAGTAACCTGTACCGTAAACGCAGTATAAGAAACACCTTACAGCGAAAATGATTGGTGCGATGCCAGCTGTGGCGGTGCGGCATGAGCGGCGACGCGCGGAGAAGCGTGGCGGGGGCGGGCGGCGCCCCTCGCAGCTGCCGCTGCAGCTCGGCCGCGCCCCGGACGACGCCACCCCCTCGCCGGACCACCACCGGCTGAGGAACGAGCTATATGTGTGCGGCAAGGTTAGACCTTTATCTTCGCCACCTTTAAAAGGCCTTTATAGCTGGTAGTGCTTACAGAGTTCGCCCGGGGTACCACCGCTGTCCTCATAACAAATGAAGCAAGTCTTGTAGCAAGTTGTGTTTCGGTTGGGAGGGGTTGCTGCCAGACACACTGCATTTAAAGCTATAATCAAGTCTACCAATATATATCGTGCAATGGATGAAGCGCGCATAGCCCTGCTGGTAGTGTGAATCGCAAGCGATCACATTGTTAAGCAACGTCGGGCGCGGCCGGTA
>DWQK01003736.1:0-11205 GCA_018231225.1 Noctuana stator | reverse complement strand
CCCCACTCGTAGCCGCGCTCGCCCCACGCCTCTGAACCGCACCACCCTTCGTACACATGGAAATTATCACTTTAATATTTTTAATACTTCATTTCTTTTAATAAATATGCTTCATATGTTCATGATGGAAGAATAATAACAGTTCTTGCACGAAATAAATAAATAACGCTTTACACTATAGTTCCAAACTAAGGCTCATATAAAGTGAACTTAAGATTGAGATCCTTCGTTACTGTGAACTTCGTTCAGCCTTTACGAACCAGGCTCACAATCAAGATAGACAAAACGCGGACTAGGAATAAAAATTTAAATATCGTTCAATCAGCTATTGTGCATTGTACAGAACCTAGGACTCTTTCAAGCCACCACGGTGACCTGCGTTGATTACAAAGTATATAACAATGTACCATGACTTGGAAAACATAATATATAATTATGCAGTAACGTCACTAATTACGCATCCAGCGCATTCAAGTAATAATGATGTTGGCTCACCGTCGCGATCGGCGGCGTTGCAGGTGGCGGCGGAGGGGGTGCGGGCGGCGGGCGGCGGCTCTTCGCGCGCCAGCATGACGCGCTCGATGGGCTCCAGCTCGCGCACCAGCGACACGCCGCTGCGCCGCACCACCGCGCACCACCACCCGCCTGCGCCCCCGCTGCCGTCCTCGGATTTCTACGCGTGATAAAATGTGTATTAGGCGACTGATTTTAAAATGAATTAACGACGTTAAGTGCAATGCGTACAGCATTATACAATTGTACAATTAACTTGGATTTTATTAATTTTGGATAAAATAAAATTTACAAGCCCATGGATTAGGCATTGATCAAATTAATATAATATTTACTTACGTGTTGAGAAACCATAAGTCCCAGTGGCTTTTGTAGGCCCTCCATATATTGCATACACCAGCTGTACAAATCTGACCAGCATCTAAAATTTTATTGTAATATTGTAATATTATTTATATATTTTCTGTTTAAAATTATTCATTGTCTATTAAATGTATATGAAACTTAGAATACTAAGGCCATAAGTTATAAATTATAAAAGATAATGGATTTAAAGTGCTGTTTGCATTCAAAGAATTTCACTCTTTATTTTTTATGTGGTTCAAGAATTATTCCTCATAAAGAATCGTACTTCTTTGCACTTACTGAAGAAAAAACTAATAAAAAAGAGGCTAAGCAAAGATAAGGCATACAGAAAAAATACATCACAAAAAATTATAAGCCATTACGTAGAAGCGTGCATAGCCCCGCTGGTGGTGTGGATCACAAGCGATCACATTGTTAAGCAACGTCGGGCGCGGCCGGTTCTCGGATAGATGACCGCTAGTGGCAAATTTCATGCGCGCTTCCATGCTTCGGAGGGCACGTTAAGCCGTCGGTCCCGGTTGTTATCGATAGATAACAGTTGTTAAACCTAGTCGGAGGCCCTTTGGGCGGTTTGACAACATCCGACACAGGTTGGCCACTAACCCGTATCTCCACCAATCCGCATTGGAGCAGCGCGGTGGAGTATGCTCCAGGACTTCCCCGGTTGTGGGGAGAGACCCGTGCCCAGCAGTGGGACATAAAAAGGGTTGAAGGCATTCAACCTTAGCATGATTGCACTATAACCAAGTGCTGTGTCTCATTTACTCTGGGATTCCCTGAATCTTTGGGCAACCCCCTGCTACCCAACGTGTAGTTGTTATAGTCTCCTCTGCGTTAGAAATCAGAAATTCTTTATTTATAAGAACAAATTACATTCACGTAAGATGTTACACGTATTTCACAAGTCAAAAACTCAAGATTTTGGACTAACTACGAGTACGTATAAGTGTAACATTATTTTGTGGTTCAATTAAATTGGAAATATGCGTAAATTGTTTCATTAAATTATAAATAAATGACGCTTCACACAAGGATTCTCACATCACAGGATTCTCTGTGTCGTGATTGCCATGGACACACATAACTGACAAATACACTAACACCCAGACCGAGAACAGAAAACCAAATTTATCATTTAAATTTTTGCCCGCCGGGGATCGAACCCAGGACCCTTGGAATGGTGGACTGGCGTGACAACCACTACACCATGCAGGTCATCGATTCTATTTATTGGGCCTATTTATTGATTCTATTTATTGGACCAAAATCACTTAAATATCACGAAAATGAATATTTTCAAATAATTCGGCTGAAAATAAACACAAGACAACATTTCTCCATTTGAAAGTAGAGCGCTTTTAACTGCAACAAAATTCAAATAGAACATAAAATATTTAAGAGCTGCAAGCACTAAGTTGCATTGCAGCTCCGTCATTTCTTCAAACTTTCTCTTGTTCAAATTCTCACAATTTTCCGCCTCTGAAAATACTATTTTTGTTGCTTCGAGCTGTAAGTTATAGCTGTGATATTTATTGCAGTGAAATCAGAGATGTAGAGTTTCCTTGCTGAAACAAGAAGATAAACTTCTCTCGGTTGCAGCGTTGTCGAGAAAATTATTCATTTTGAAACTATGGCACGGATTTTGTTTGTCCTTTTTTATAAGTACTTTTGTAGTTCTTAAGCGACAGTGGTGAAAATTTATGTCCATAAAATTACTGAACTCTGCGGTTTGATAAGCACTAACACCTTGGCCTTGATTATGCGTCGCAAAAGATTAATAGATAAAAGAAAGAAAGATAGAAAAAGTAGTTTCCTTCTTTGTTTAGATAATAAAAAGTAAATTTAAATAGAATAAACGGAGATCACGCAAAACCAAATTAGTATAAAAATTCTTTTTTTAATGCTGGAAATGTTTAATCGTAACTTTAACCCAACCTTTCAAAAAAATTCTGTCTCTTTCGGAACCTAAGTTTATTTAGTTAAAAAACTGACTCTGTAATTATTTGTATTTAAAAATTATTGTTTTCCTTAAAAACAAATTTAACAATAAACATTTTAATATGTATAATATATTATTGTGAGATTGTTTTAAAAGAATGTATTTGTTCTCAGCAACCAGTCCTGCCACCTTTCCCTCTGTGGCTGGCGGTGATTTTCGCTACGTGCTTAGTGTTGGTCATTCTCCTCACCGTCAGCGGCAACGTGTTGGTGCTGCTGGCCTTCCTGGTAGACCGTACCATACGTCAGCCCAGCAATTACTTCATTGCCTCACTTGCTGCCACCGACTTGTTAATAGGTAAGAATAGTACTAATACCTTAGCAGGATAACAATGGTATTCACAAGTTACGGATATAAAACCCAAGAAATAAAATATTGGACATAATGATCATTATTATAATAATAATCTTTATTTATTAGTTAATAATAATCTATTTTTTAATTAGTAATGTCATACTCAGCTTACTGAATACTTATAACACTGAATATTCACTTCATAATTTTTATTAATTTAGCGAATTTCATTTGTCAAATATTTCAATTATTATAAAGTTACTGTAGAAAATTTGAAAGTAAGAAAATTGTCCGTTAATTCTATAATAACCAAAGTGGTATTGATGAGTTAAAGCAGCTTGCCAAGCCTGTAGTATCCTGTTTCAAAGTAATAGTAATTAAGATAACGAGTACAAATTTATCAATTATTAATTTTTGCTAACACTTTATCAGATATAATCCTAAATTATTTTGATTATGCGATGAAATGAATCATTTAATGACTAAAAGCAAAAAAATACGCTCATGTTCTTTAAACCCTTAAAAAAAGAAAAATAAAGTTAAGCTTGGATATTAATATAAATCTTCACCTCTGCAGTAAATTTAATCTTGTGTCTCCTGCTAAGTTTTTACGTAACACAAACTGTTGAATAATCTTTTGGCACATTTAAAATCAAGATTTTTAATAACTTAAAGTTTTATAACAACTGCGACGGTAAGTTGTGCGTTTCAAAGCCAGAAAGAATCATTTAACTTCTTCCATATTTTGATTAATCACTTTCATTCTTTTCAGGTACTTTGTCACTTCCATTTTACACGGACTACGTATTAAAAGGATATTGGCATTTAGGGCCCTTGTTATGTGACCTTTGGCTGTCGGTTGACTACACAGTGTGTCTGGTGTCACAATATACCGTATTATTAATAACTGTAGATAGATTCTGCAGTGTTAAAATAGCAGCTAGGTATAGAGCTTGGCGAACTAAGAACCGAGTCATTTGGATGGTTACTGTAACTTGGATTATACCAGCGCTACTGTTCTTTACCACAATATTTGGATGGGAACATTTCGTTGGCTTTAGAGACTTACAAGAAGGCGAGTGTGCCGTACAATTTCTTAAAGATCCAGTATTCAACACAGCTTTAATTATAGGATATTATTGGACTACTCTGTTGGTTCTAATTGTACTTTACGCAGGTATTTTTAAAACTGCTTACGATATGCAAAAGAAAAGTGAGGCAAAGCAAAGAAAAATGCAGTCAATGGTGGCATTGAGCGCAGGCGTTATGACCGGTATGGCTGGTCGAGCTGCTGGAATGGCAACTTTGTCAAAAGCGACGATATCTAGTGAGGATCAAATAAAAGTATCTGAAACAAGTCGTAAAGATTCAACTTCTAAAGGATCCTTAGCGGCGCCATTATTAAATTTGGGTGGTTCTTCTGATTCTAACTCCAGTCAAAAATCATCAGCTCACAAAAGTAGTGCAACTGTTACAGGCACATCTACAACTGCTGAATCTGATGCCGATAAGAAAGAAGAACAAGTAGAAGCAGAAAGATCGAGCAGTCCTGCATTTGATTCAGACGATGAAAGTACAACCCAGACTAATATAAAAAAACGTCCATCGGTAGCCAACTTAGTAATGCAGACTGGTGCTTTACAATTACTTAACAATATGCGTATGAATGGTAATATGTTAATGAAAGCAGATGTCAAACAGTCACCAATTTTTAAACATGAATTGGAAAAACCAAAATCATCCCTTTCCCAAATATCAGAGAAGAGTCTTCTTGACACAGAAAACCCTGACACGTCACGCAGCAATGCACCAACACCAGCTGTGAGTGTTCCTTTGTCTTCCACTAGTGTAATGTCACCATCATCGTCTGGCATGGCTACACCATCTGAAAGAGATTTATCAACCACGATTGCTCAAAGAATCATCCCTCCCCCATCAGAATTTAGGTGCAGTCCAACCGTATCTGAAAGTCCACCATCACAATCAGAATCATCTAGAACTAGAGTTGTTAGGTTAATAAAAGGTGATGGAAGCTGTTACGACGTCCTCGTAGGATTAGATGGTGCTGATTTGAGATACATGGATGAAAGTTCTGTTATTATTCATACACCAGCAAACGAGAGTCCACCTTCGTCTATCACCTTCCCAACCGCCACCGAACCATCATCTCCTCCAAATTTAAATTCGGCTAATGTAACAAATACTTCATTATTACAGGCTGCTCTTATACGAGCAACAGCTGAAGCTCAAGTAACGCAAACCAATACAAAACTCTCACCTCCACCACCCATAAAGGTGAATACAGAGGTAAGTCTTACAACAGGGGAGCGTCAAAAGCCTGTGATAACTCTTGTCTCGTCTTCCAATAGCAATGAACCCCAAACATCGAAGCCGATTGAGAACAAAGCTTCCCCGATGAATGTTTCTAGCGCATTAAGCCCTGCGGTGGAGAACAGTGAAATATCCAGCCCCGCTGTGAGTGGGTCCGTTCGGGGTGATTCCCGAAAAGAATTCGTGAAAAACATAGGAAAAAAATTAAAGGTTAGACGTTCGAAGCGAGATGGACTATTCCCGTCTATCGGACGTCAAAAGTCTAAATCTGAAAACAGAGCCAGAAAAGCTTTTAGAACCATTTCGTTCATTTTAGGCGCTTTCGTAATTTGCTGGACCCCGTATCACATTTTAGCTCTAGTCGAAGGATTTTGTACCGATCCCCCCTGCATCAACCAACATCTATACATGTTTTCCTATTTTTTGTGTTACGCAAATAGTCCCATTAACCCATTTTGTTACGCACTGGCTAATCAACAATTCAAGAAGACTTTTACTAGACTCCTACGTGGTGATTTTCACATCACTTAGTTCACTAATTTTTAAAGCGTATGTATTCGGATTTGTCGAACAATTTTCAAATTGAATTATTACGCGCACAATGATCTATTGTAAACTTTAATTTTGTTTATGATAAAATTAAGACAATACTTAGGTATATTAGTGGTAGACTATAATATTATGATATTGCTTTCAATGTATAGCAATTGTGAATGAAAAATATGATAGATATAGGAATGTTTCATATGTGTATAGCAAGCGATCCCAGCTTTTTTAATGATACAATAATATGAATAATTAAATGTCATTGGTACGAGTCCCTGGTACCTGTATTTTTAAATTTTTCATTTCATATATAATGTTCAGAACTGACAATAAACGTTAGAATGTGTAAATAAATTTTATTGTTAAATATTATATGAAGTCTCTTTATATTTCTAGTCACATGAATGATGAATTAATTGTTGTATTACTAAAGTGTTAGTTATAGAGTTATACAAGTAATGTTTTTGAATGTCCAAGACATTGCAAGAGTTTTAGTAAATAAGAAGAATCAAGTATTATTACATTTTATCAATAGAATATTATAATATGTATGACATAAGAGTTCTTTGTACATTGAAAATATCAATGTGACAATATTCGAAAGCGTTAGGTGACATAAATAAACGATTCCATCGACTGACTTTTGTCACTACACAACAATTAATTTATTTTCATACGAAGACAAAATACGCTTAAAAACTTTTAGCCTTGAGCCCCGCTAAAGATTTTCAGCGTAAAAATAGTCAATTAATTTGTAAATAATCCTAATTCTCGAATAAATAATTTAATTAAAACTGTACAGTATTAAAAAATATAGGGATTAGAGATATTCATTATTAAATCTGTTATTAATATAGGAATTACAATAATCATGTCTTTATTGACGTGGTACGCCGTCGATATATTTTGATTGTATTACGTCAAACATACCTTTTAAATTAAAACATAATTATGTTGTCTTTTTGATCAACAATCTTCAGTCGTGCTGTTCCTACTTAAAGTTATAGTTATTATTATAAGTTTTTATCTACTGGCCTAAACCTAAAATTAATAATAAGATATCGGAATATAATTTTGAGCGCATTACAAATAATTATTACAAAATGGTATTTAAATTGAATGGTTCAGTGACAGGAAAAGACAGTGAAAAGGCTCCTAAAGCCGATTACTGATTGATTTATTTCAAAAACTTATTTTTACAGTATTATACGGTATTTACATACACTTAAAAGTTAACCATACTATTAAACAGTAATTTAAATTGTTAGCAATAAATAAGTTATTACCACATAATAATGAAAGACATAAGTGAAATAATGTTAGAGATATCTTTGAAAAAACAGTTAATAGATATATTATGATGTTAATAATAGTGAGTACAAAAAATATTTTGGTTATTAAATATATAATATTAATCTTTATTGTATTGTTTTTAGGAAAATGTAAAAATGTTATCAAAACGTAGATTTGGTATATTAATAAAATGCTACAAAATAATTAAGTGATTTATTGTATAAAACGTTTTCATAATATACCTATTATTAATTTTACTAAATTTTATTTGAAAGACTACAATTTTTTTTCTACGCAGTTCCAACTATTTATAAATCTATGTATATTTTTTGATTTTGTGATGGATAATTTACTTTAATAACTTTAATACTTAGTTAAATTCATAAGTTATAAAAAATCATATAAAGATTTTGAAAAAACAAAGCAAATTTCTTTAACACCAATAATTATAAATAGGTGGTTATAATTACTCTTATCGTTATAATTTAAAAACTTCATAATTAAACTATTGATCGTTAACAATTATTGTAATAATAATATTATATTATTATGAGCGAGAACATGAATGTGTCAAAGTGTGTGATACTGATCATAGAACAAAGTAGTCATAAATGTAAGAGTTCAGTATATAATTATAATAAATTATTAATCATAATTGTCGCCTTAGTACTGTGTCGATAATAATAATTGTAAATAAGCTTTATTGATTGATATCAAACAATTATAAAAGTAATTATCTTAATCTAGTATAGTTTGTCTTTTCTGTCGTCGAATAAAATATAAAATAAATTTAATCGTTTTATCAAATTATAATTATGTATTAAAACAAATAAATAATCGTAATGATTAAACTTCATAAGTATAAGCATAAGCAGTTAAGTTTAGGTATTTTTTTTAATTTTTTATAGAATTTTTTTTTTGTTTTTTCTCAAATTTCAATATTAAAAATAATTTGTAATGCAGTAGTCTGCATGTTTTTACACAGATAATACAGTCTGAGAGACAAAATACGGCAAAAGGCACCTACTTATCAATTTAGCTAAATTCAGAGAGTAAAAAGTAAAAAATATTTTATCATTTGAAAAGTTGGCATAGTTACAAAAAATGCAACGCATTATATTTTTATGGACAACTTATTATTATTTTCAATATTTTTTTATTATAATGATAAAAAAATAAATAAAAAATCCTTAACTAGGCAATGACATCGTACTGTTTTTTTTTATTTTTACCAATTTACTTTACAATTACAATTTACATTTTTCACTCTATACTAAATTAATTTAATTTGTAACAATTATTGACGAATCCCTGTCAATCCCCAATGAGTTTTTAAATAATAAGTTCACAGAGTACTTATAACATTTTTATAACATGGTAATACAATAAATTCTTCTGAAAATTAATGTTAATTCTATACAGACTATAAAATATGCGTGTGTAGACAGTCTAGAACCTATGAGTGTTGTTAAACGAGTATGTATTGAGATAAAATGGTTTTAATAAATAAATGATTATAGAAATAATGTTTTCGTTTTTAATTTTTGCACCATTCGCTGTCTGCCAAAAGGCAAAAAGATTGCCGACCGCTGGTCTAAAGTAGGTTTCATCGTTTAGCAATCAATTTTTTGTAACAAACCAATAATATTTCAAAATAATTATTTATAATTAAACGTGTAAAACATCGTTTAAGCTAGTAATAAGTTTTTGGCAATTACAAACAGTAGTACCTACTCAAAGTCATTCCATTGCAATTTCATTAGGAAATCAGTCACAATAGTGTTTACATTCATCATTTATCTTTTCGCCATATTTTAGTGAAAAATCATGTAAAACTGCAAACTTGGGAGAGCCCGAACTTTACTATTTTACATGACTGGTGGTATTGTATTGAGGCATCTCGCATCGGGCATGATGGTAGGCCAAGATATTACTTGAAAGAGGCTATAATGACTAGCAAGAGGTACACAAGGATTCTAGCACGCAAAGTGGCTATTTGCAGGCCACAGACTGACGGTAAGCGCAATCCATCACACACGATATTTATCAAAGCTGCGCCCTCAGCTCAGCAGAATTTTTAATTACTTGCCTTAATCTAAAGCCGCCCATAGCCCCGTTCACAGTGTGGATTGAAAGCGATCACACCGTGAGCAACCACGGTCGCGGTCGGTACTCAAATGTGTGACCGCTAATGTCAAATTTCCACGCTTCCGTGCTTCGGAGGGCACGTTAAGTCGTCGGTCCCGGTTGTTATCAATAAATGAGATAACAGTCATTAAACCTGGTCGGAGGCCCTTTGGGCGGTATGACAACATCCGAAAAGGATTGGCTACTACCCTGTATCTCCACCAATCCGCATTGGAGCAGCGTGGTGGACAGTTTAGCATCAATATATATTGATAATTATATTTGTTGTTACTTTTTGAAATAAAACGCATTTATTTGTAAAAATAATTATGGTTTTACGATAATATTACAGACACGTTTAAAAATTCGCTATATTTCACTAATTTAAGTTAAGTTACTAATAAATGAATTATAATATTAATATTACTTAATACTTATTAAGATACATATGTAAAATTATTATTGACTAAATCACAAATTCAAATTCTCAATCAAAATAAATTCACCAATCCGCATTGGAGCAGCGTTGTGAAGTATGCTCCAGGCCTTCCCCGCTTGTGGGGAGTAACCCGTGCCCAGCAGTGGGACATAAAAAAGGGTTGAAGGCAATCAAAATAAAGAAAAAACATTTTAAATCATATTTAACGTTACCACAAAAACTATTCGCTGAAAGCGTATGACTTGGGTACAATTCTGTTGTATTCAATTGTCTGCTATGACAGGCTGGTATCTCAAGTATACGACATAATGAATGCTGCTACGTCCGGCCCTAGAACACAATGTAAGACACGGCTCATAAACGGAACGGAGGCTTTTGGGGTCCTTTGTTCAATTATGTCTCTGACTCTATTATGGGTGCTTAATAAACCATTTTGGGTGTAACAATAGAAATTATGTAAATATATTACGTCCTATGCATACGTTATGTAGTCAGAAAAATGGCACAGAATGCAAAAGTAAATTATTGTAGTCTGTAACTATTAAAATGGTTTCTTCCTTTAGCTTGAAGTCGGTTTTAATTTTTACTTACAATCAGGTAATTGATATTAGCAGACTGAATATTTTACCGAAAAGTTAGGGCAAATTTCTTCCTGTAATTAATTTATTCTCAAAATATTGCGTGTCACGAAATTGAAACTTTAACAAATAATTCTGATTTATACTACAAAATGACTCAATTACGATAGTTAAATCAATTAGGTATGTATTTTTTACGAGCGATTTTTTGCTAGCATTATACACCCTCTTAAGTGATCACTATAAAGCATTTACATATTCGATAAGCATTATCGAGTGAGACCTATTTTACAGACAGGTAGACATTTTTTATGCGGGGTCAAAGTCATAATTTTCTAAATCATTAACTTTGAACACAAACTGTGCTTACACTGAATACTGTACGTTTAAGACCTTAGCTGCAATCAACACAATTGCTGCAGTTACAGTAAATGCAGCTCCTGAATAGCTTTTTATTTTGTTGTAGTATTTCTAAACGATGTAATTATCCAAGCGAATTCTCTAAGGTGAGTGGTTAAATTAAAACAATTTTATTGTTTGAGATTTCACCGCAGTAAGAAAATCGTCAGTAGTAAGTACTTGATACTGAATAGCAGCCTTTGAATACTCTGTCTATCAGTTGCAATATGCCTTCAACCCTTTTTATGCCCCACTTCTGGGCACGGATATCTTATCACAACCGGGAACGTCCTCCCATAAGCATAATCCACCACGATGCT
>DWQK01003735.1:0-11207 GCA_018231225.1 Noctuana stator | reverse complement strand
CCATCCCCGGTGGGGCAGAAATTTAAATGATGAATTTAGATTCCCGTTCTCGGTCTGGGTGTTTGTGTACTTGTCTTTGTGTGTATCCATGGCACCCATGACACAGGAGATCCTAGTGTGGGGCTGTGAGTGTGAAGCGTTATTATTATTAATTTCCAAATCGCACTAAATGTATTGCCATTTGGGAATTGTAAGAAAACTAATATGTTGCACCCTCACTCCCATCACGGTTGCATAAAGTGAAAACATTTCAAGAGGAGGTGTTTTGTTATCTTTGCAATTTGATTGTCCATGGATTCTGCATGATAAAGGGATCAAATCTCCAGAGATTTTGTATTATGTAAATTTTTACGCTTACGACAGCGATCGCACAAGTGGTCACTACGGTTTTTGATAAAACCGTTAGGTATTAAGGTTCTGAGCTCTTAATAAAATACAGTCGTAGATATTTAAGACCTCCACCAATCCGCATTGGAGCAGCGTGATGGAGTATGCTTCAGGCCCTCCCTGGTTGTGGGGAGAGACCCGTGCCCAGTAGTTGGACATAAAAAGTGTTGAAAACATTGTAAAAAGCAATGCATGAATGAAAATATAAATTACGTCAATGTTAAAATTATACGTAATTGAATATCATTAATTATGTACCTACGGTACCTTTTTTACCTGATGTAAAAATTTTCATTTCCTTCGAAACAGTTACGTCAGAATTAGTTCCTCTAGCCAGCAATGCCGAAATGAAACAAAAATTGAATATTTAATTCCTTACCAAACCAACCTTACAAATTCATAATACTCCCGCGTAGGTACACAACACTCATAAAAAAAGTTTGCAGCATTAACATACAAAAGGTATTCGAATCTCTTCCACTTAAGTCGTGAGTTTTATTCTTAACCGCGAGACACGACCTGCGCTTCTTCAGAATAATAACGAGCATCAAAATTATTGTAGCGCCTTTATTTATTTATTTGTGAGCGTTATATAATAATAATGAGCTATTGGTATTATTACGTGATGTTGTTACCTAATTATCTAGTCTATCTATGCATATAATACAATTGTAACTCATCGCTGTCTGTAAATGGAAGATACCTATTTGAGAAAAGCTATTAAAAATTAGGGCATTATCAACACAATACAATCTAAAGCAACAGTTAAAAATTTTCGTCTATGCATTTGTGCTCGCTAATTTCATAAACGGTTTAACCGATTTACCGATGCCAATTCACAATAGTAACTTTAGTTTGGAATGAAAGTTACCGCAAAACATTTCAGAAGTTATTAAGTTAGTCTTATACACATAAATAATTAAAGAACCTACAATATTATAATGTTTTGGGTCGTGGCAGTACAAAAAGGGAACAATACAGCAATACTAATAACAAACAACAAAAAGATCGTGAAGAAGATACTTCCTTGTCGGCATATATTTAAAAACCATTATTTTAATATCTACCTAAACTTAAGTTAACTTTAGTAAGCACCTCAACATTTTTATTTTATTTTATACGTGTATTAAGAAGATAAATAACAAAACCTACTAACATACATATCATTTTAAAATACAGAAATCACGAAAAGACAACAACGCCCAAAAAATATCATGGCTCCAATAAAGTTTAAATGTCGCACTTTGTTGAAACCGAAGCACAACTGCTTGGCGACACTAATAGCAATCGCCGCCGAAAAAGGTGCCGTTATAACAAAAACCACGTCAATTAAAGTCAATATAAAGCGCGTGCCTAATGAGCGGAAAAAACTAGTTGTCAAATCAAAACAAAAAAGCCTATTATAAAAGTTGTCACGGTCGTAAATACGACGTCCTTTCGACGCTGCGGACGCGCCATTAACGCACTTAATAGCTCGCACTCGTTCGCTACTAATTATTAAAAAAGAAACAAATGATTTTAGTAATTAAAACAGAAATGAAGTGACTGCTGAGATTTTTATCGCAGCATTTTATTATACCAAAAACGTCATAGCAGTTGTGACAGATAAAGTATCAAACAGATGTCATTCTAAATATAAATATGGACTAGACTGTTTGATTACATTTATTTAATGTATAGTGGTTGCATTTATTTAAATTCAGGTGTTCAAATGGCACCTACCAAATATATTTTTTAATTTTATTAATACAGTGCAGCAGTGATGTATACATAACAGATACAATCAAAAGGCGCACAGAATTATCAACAGTGTCGCTCGAGTAATCTTCGTTGTCAACAACGTCAAGTTCATTTAGAAGGAATGTCATTTGAAATGTTATTAGAACATTCGCAAGCGTTCCTCAGCAATATCGCTAGAATTGCGAACGGAGAAACGGAATACGATGGATATTATCGTGCCAGAGGCAAATTGTAAGCCAAAATAGTGTTTTCTTATTTTGATTTTCTAAGAGATAAGAAAAGGAAATAAGCAGAGAACAACAAAACCAAAGTGCAAGCTGAAAAGACAATTTAATCATGAAGAGCACTTTACTGCTACGAAAAGGAAAATAAAATACAAGCAAAATAGGAATCAGGAAATAAGTCAAAGAATGGTGGGAAGGAGAGACGCAAATCAGAGGCAATAGCGCAATAATCCAAGACGTCACCGTTAAAAAATTCGTCATTTCAAATATTATTAGAACGTTCAAGCTTTCCATAGTAATATCTCAAGAATTGCGAGTCGGAAAGCGGCAGGAATTCTGACAGGAGTTGTACAACGGTTTTGCAAACTTTTTACTCTAATAAAAACTATAATAAAACTGTTTATTGTTTTTAGCCAGACATTTTTACCAATTATCGACCTTCTTAATAATTTTCAAAATGTTATCAGGAAATTAAGGTTTTTAACAAAATTGTAGTACGAGTACTTTAATTAATATCCATACGTAGAGATCTACACGTAGATGAGAAGTTATAATTCGAGTTCAATAAACAAATTAAAGATGAATTCAAGAAAAAATCTAAATTAATTGTGAAAGAAATAATAATAACTAACAAAAAGTTTGGGGAGTAGGTATTCAACTACTCAAGCTTTAATTAAATTTTTCCGTTAAGCTCCCACGTGCGTATAAGGGTTAAATTGTAAGAATGCAAAATTCCTCTGGATATTACAATAAGTCTGGTTCAAGGCATCCAAAAGTTAATTTAGTTGGAATTACTGTCTCGACTGTTGGGAGTGGTTGAATGTTTTCTTTCAACAGACGTCAAAATCTTTTTCTTCAGGCGAATTAGCATTTCGTAAAGCGAAAATCCGAAATGTCTGCGACTTTGTTGACGTTTGGAGAAGAAAGAATTATATGTTATTCTTAATTACCTAGTTGCCTTACTAAATTGTAATTATTACTATGCTATGTATGTCACTTTTTACCCGACTATTAAACTAGATATATTTTACTCCAAATAATCAAATATATATTATATCGAACTAAACATGCGTGCGTAGCTTCAAACAACTTTCAGAATAGAAATTGTTGCGAGAAATTCGTTACGTAGCGCTATCATTATAATGGGCATCTCTTGAGACAACGTATGAAAACAATTCGCCGCCTGCTATTTATTATTTCAACAGCTCTCATTACCGTCGAAACTATAACTGCAAGAAGATACCAGAGAAAACGGTTAGTACCAGAGATAACTACACTATTTTTCAGATTTTTCAAGTGAAGCACATACCTAATCGTTAACCATTGTTTTCCGAAGTAAGTTTTATATACTTTTTGTGAAAAAAAGACTATTGTAGAAGACAATTTAATTTCAACATTACTACATATCGTTTGCATTTGCCTTTTGAACATAAAAGGTATTTTAATATCATTGGAAAACAAGGATTGTTAAGTTGCTGTTGCTTACGCATTGTGATACAGCAACTTTATCAAATTTAAGCTATTCGATTCCAAATATCCGGCATGTTCCGAGATAGAATTGGTTCAATAAATCGAATTTCAACGGTATATCTACGAGCAATTCCTCATGCTACTGTTATCTATGTTATTCGTTCCGACGGGCGAGCTAACGGATTATTTTGGTTCACGTGCCTATATCAAACAAGAACGACGTTTGTTAAGACGAGAGAAACCTGTGTTTGCATACTGTTGAAACTCTCTGACTGGTTTCCCATCTGGACATCTGTCGTGATCGAGCGCTGTAGTATCTTGTGCCATTGTTCGATGGGTTCACAAGTGTTATGCTTAATTAATTGGGAGACTATTCATACGGCTACGAAGTACATGATTGATGCTCGAATGCAGATGAAGCAATTATGTATTGTTGACTTTTTAAAATGCTTGACTATACTACTCTTGTTTATAAGAAAGTAACGGTGGTCATTAACCATTAGATGGTCCGTATTCCTGTATTTTTGACGTAGTTTTTAATTATTATAAGCAAAAATGAAAACAGACAAAGTCATAAATTAAAACGAAGACAACAGATAAAAAATCCACATTTATGCTTACATTATTTCGCTCGACCTCCTTTACTTCTATGTCGTGTCGACTCCCACTTGCTAGAATCCAGTTTTCAGGCACTTTACCTATTTTTTCATTTCTTTAAATTTTACTCGCCCCACAAAACTATATTCAAAGCTTTTAAATTAAATAATTTGCTTGCGTCAACTTTAAACCTGCAGTTAATGAATGGCTTCAATGTAATTAAAGACTTTTAAGTATGAGTCCTATTGTAATGTTTGAAACATAATCATACCTATACACGAACAGACACAAAGAGGAGCTACCTCCTAAAAACTTCAGAACACCATATCAGATACGGCTTGTATTAAACCACAAAGCTATCAAAATGGCCGGAGACTATTCAGAATTGCTTTAATTACGTCTCGAATGTTAGACGCAGTTTGATTTCCCTGGGGAATGTTATTGTGGATTCTGGGTACATGACATGTGGTAGCGACGCGTAGCAAGTAATACGTCACGGTCGCGGCATAATTTTCTTTTAATTTTCCTTCTTTCAGTTCTTCTTTATAGTTGGAACGCTACAGTGCTCAGTTATTAAATTGTTGCAACGAGCAATGTCAACCGATTGAAGAGCGGCTGGTATATCGTACATATACGAATGTTAAAGAAAATAGGTTCGCTATTTTTTTTTACTTTACGTAGGTACGAATCAAACTACTAACATGACTTTTTTTCTCTTATATTTCCAAATGAAATCAGAACTGAATAATTAATAGGACAGTAATTCCTTTCAAGGACTTTTCCTGTGAAACAAAAAAAATGAGAGCTGTAACCATTTACACCATAACTATAAAAAACCTAGTTAAGTTTAGGTTTTCCTTTCCTTTTTTTCTTTTTTCAATTCCTGACCTATCAAATCGTCAGAATTCTTCTCTTTAGTAGAAGTAGGACAAGGAAAAGACTAGACTAATTTTTGTGATCATAACATTAGATCGTAATTTGATGTATGTATTAACTGCGTGGAATTACGATCGATTACGCGCAGTTTACCTAAAAAACTAGATCATCTCGTTACATTTTTATCGCCACATGGCGGCTGTGGCTTTGACACGGATATCGGAACTTTCAACTGTGTCAGTTTACGCTTACATGTGTCCTACATTTAGCATGAAACTAGTAACGATTGTCGTATGTACAGATACAGGACAGACTTCTCAGACGAACACTTTCTGTAACACGACAGTATGAATAAACTTATATAACTTGTCATATCCTTAAAGCTTATCATTATAGGTGTAACTTTACGTTTCGTCCACTTTTTCCTGAAGATAAGACCAATTTCGACCCCAAAACCCTGTCGATATTGGTATATCGACAACTCTGGGAATGCCTGATCATATATCATAGATCTGTAGGCACAGTTATTTCTAGCTGGAGTTAACGTCGACGGTTAGACAAGGGCTTGTGTGGTATGCTCCAAATATCATACACGAAGGTTAATCCATAAACATGAGTAATGAGTTTTATTAGCTTGTTTAAGCGGATGCGATTTGGTCAGTTATGAAAAAATATGTGCGCTATTAACTAAAAAAATATTTAGACATCCATTTATGTTATATCAACTGATCCAAGTTGGAGAAGCTTCAGCAAATCGCACTTGGCCAATATGATCGAAAATTGGGCCAGTCTCTGTACTGCAGAGACGAGTCATCAGCAGCGGGACAATAAGTGGTGATTTGTTGCACTTGTAATTCGTAACATCGTTTTAAATAGCCATATTTTGAGTTAATGAACAATTTGGTCATTGTCTTTGATTACTGGACAGATTTTGTTTTTGATAGACAAATTAATATAGAGAAAATAGGTACTTAATTTAAATTTTAGTGAAACTCATATTGGCGAGTACCTACCTACCGTTACACTAAGATTTTTCTAAGATAAAATCTCTACCGTAAAATATGTCCTAACGAACTATTGTGATACTCCCTTCATTATGTCGTAAATGACCTCTTGTGACCCTTAACGCAGCAATACCATCGCCCACATTTATTAACTTATTGGTAACAACTATTGAACTATGCGCCACCTACGTATGTCCTTGTTACTTTGAGTAGTTAAGTTATACTCGTAAATGCTTATTATATAATTATGCATATTGAGAAGCGCCTGTATAAACCAATTTATTCTCTTATTTTCATCATCTGAGCTTTGGAATTGGCAGATACCAGGGCTTGTTAGAGCGTAACAAAATTATATAGATTGTATCATAAATATTACAAATCCATGACTGTATGTTCATGGATTTATATCTGTACCTACGGTTGCCCTATTGGCCACATATTTCCCTTAAAGATATGTGCGAGATAAACCTTATCGTGTTGGTCACAGAAGTGAAATCCGTAAAATTGAAAATTTTGGTTTGTGGTTTCTTCTTGAAATTTATTAGATACCTAGATATTGTACATTACAAGATTTTATAATGATCAATATCATCATAACGTCTAGTATTCTCATTACATTATGAGATATATAAAGCTGGTGAGAGATTGTAGAGACTAATGAAGTATATGAGGCGTAAGAGTTACAGACCTATAAACCTAATAAAGCAAGCTTTATTCAAGGCTCTTTGAAAAAATTATCATATATTTTTAAAACAAACACCACCAACGTATCTTTGTAACATTTGGCTAACAGCCTTGTATTTATAGGATCATAAAATCCGTTACATATCACCCAACATTTATTATGAAGATGGTGAACATTAAAACTTAAAAGGAAACTCATATAAATCAATCCCAATATTTATCACTTCAACATTAGCATAAGGTCTTCTAGTCTTGTTTTAATTTTGTACATATGTTCAATCAAATCGATATCAATTTATAAATTTGTAATTTATGATGTTGTAAAACTCGACCAGTTTGGATCGAATAGTTCGACCACCAGTAAAGTGGTTAGATGACATTATTTTTTTTTAATGAATTTCACATTGTACAGTCAACGCCTATTAAAAAATTGTGTTTACGATGTTCTCTTGCTGACGTGGTGATCGTTTGCACCGAAAAATAACTGAACTAATAGGGAAGATAAGAACGGTCTAAGGGTTGCGCCTTGGGGAACTCCAGCTCAAGCAAAGAGATAACTTAAGGGAATTTATTAAGATGTAGAGAGAAATAGTGTGATAGAGATTAAGACATAGGTAAAGAGTATAAGAAAGAAAGCCTATAGAATGCCTATAGAATGTTATCCAAACCCCTTAATCAAGCTTATTACTCAAATTAAATGCCGCGTTAAAAGCCAAATTGCTCCCAATACAGTTCCAATATTGATGTAGATTTTTTAACAGTTCTAATATGATTGTCGATTCTTTTAGCACGGATCTTTATAAAATATATTTTAACGTCTATTTTAATACTACCATTTAATTAAAGGCCCAGCGTCTCTTGATTAACTTAATAACTTACAAACAAGTAAAATAGTTGATTCAATTTGGCAATAACTGACATGCAAAAGTTCGCTCACTTAAGTCACTTCCATGATCTTTTCGTGTATAAATGCTTATACGTGCAAACGTATCTTTATATCTATTTTGAGAGATCTTAAAAGTAAACAAGTAATATTTAGGTTATAAATCAGAGCAAAATACGCTTTTTTAAGCGGATGTAACCGTCACCATCATGTGAGATAGCTAATAATTTGTAGCAGTTTTACGTTCTTAAAAGATCTAAGAAGCTGTTTATGTTATTTGGAGAATCCATTTATCTATTCTTGTCACTGGTTTAAATGATCGGGAATGATGTATACAGATTTTAAAATGTTACCTATTTTTGAAGATTTAAATTTGGCGCCAATTTTACGAATTTTTTTTTCTTTTTTCCTGAATGGCACGGCATTTGACGAGGTAAATACACATAATTACATCCAAGTAATTTTAGTGACTACGGGTTTAAATAATTATCTTTGCGTTTAAATACTAAATATTTTATTATCTATGGGTTCAAATATTCATTGTCTACGGGTTTAAAAGTCTATGGGTATAGCGATACAGCCGAGGCATCCGGCCCGACACGCCTCGACCCGCAATGGCAAATTGCCTTGCCTCAGCTTAGCACCATGGTGCCGCCGTTACGGTGCTATACTTTAATACCCCATTGTTTGAATCCGTATTAAATTTGTCGTGAAGTGATAATATAACGAGTAATAACTACCAAGTGTTGTAGCTTAGAACTGTAAGGTCACAACTACTCTCTAGTAAGATGTAAGATGTAGTTACTCGTACCATAAAGATTAAATTTATTAATTGTAAATAGACGATCATAAATAATAACAATAAAAAAACCTCCGATAACAAAGCTCTAAAAACTATTAAATAATACTAATTAGACATATAAGATAAATAAGTACCTACCTACTTAAGTAATTGTTATATCCAAGCCAAAAGATGGCTTAAGTTATTCTAATTCATCCTACGAATAATTTATTAAAAAGTACTTATAAAAAGTACTTTAAAAAGTTTATTGCAAATACAATATTTGACTTTTGACTACAGAAAACTCGTAGCTTCGTGTTTAAATTATTTAGACAGCAATTGCGTCTGTTAGGCTCTATGCAAGCTTATCTGTTGAAATCTTTACAAGATTTGAGCAAAGGACGTGCATAATGATTAGACTACATAAGCCGGCGTCTGACGGTTATCCTTCATATTATATGCACTAAGCAAGTCTAGACATATACAAACTTGTTAATAAGATTTTACATACTTTATTACCTCTTAATAGAAGCCGGCTTGACGACCCCTGTTTGAGTAAGCTTAAGTATAGGCAATGTAAACATTTTACACTGGAACTTCTTCGTTATACTTTTAAGACCTATTCTAGCGTAATATCTTCTTTATTAACCTTTGGTCCACAAAACAATAATTGGTTAGCGTAGTGAACATATGCGCGTGTAATTTTTGTAATATCTCAGATCCCAGCGGACCTCCATAGTAACCACATCACATTAGTCATCGTCGCAATTTAGTTATCTGTACTAAAACCATAAATCATACAGCTTAAAATCCAACGCTAAAGAGTAATAAGAACACAGAGGCAACATAAACACTTCAGCAGAATAAAAATAATAAAACGTTGGTTATCAGTATCACTCAGTGTGCATACATTCGTACACGGTAAACATTTATTTGCCGACTGGACGATAAAATCGCGAACCGTATCAAATCCATGTTTGGTTGCGACACCTCCAGTGAGGTGAATGAACTGAGGTTCAATTGAAAAATACGTTTGCAAATACGTAATATTGCAGGTACGTTATGAAAAACTAACAAATGGGCGGGAAACCGCTAAAGATAACGTCATGTGAAAATTAAATAAGTAATCTACATACCTAATTTTATTTTCTAAACGATCTCATGAAATGACAGAATTTATTGTTAAAAGAAGTTGACTACCTTTAATGTCTTTGTTTAATTAGTATTAAGTCATTGTTGATATAAAATTACGATTAGGGATGGACCGACCTCATCTGAAGTGCATCTTAATGATTGTATGATGGACTTGTAATTAATGTAAGAAATTTGTAAGAAAATGATGTATTTTTGTATATTGATAGCTTTACATTAATAACGATCTAATAAATAAGATATCAATATTTCATCTTATTGTTAATAATATGTAATTGAGTAGATCATATTTTTCATATATCGGTTTCTTTATTGTTTTGCTTACGAGCATGCGCTTCACCGAGTGTTTTATTTTCTCATCAACGCCAAATCTGGAGCCATAATTAAGCCTACAAATTTGCAAGCCAAGCATATTGCGCTATAGAAGTTCACGGAACTCACAACAGAATTTTCTAGAGCGAAATAATCCTTAAAAAAGTAGAGTTAATTTATTTGCGTGTGAATGAATACGGAACGTAAGCTGACGGACGAAATCTGCGTCTAAACAAGTGGTTTGGGATTCTGCATAATTTATACACTGAAAAAGAATTGCTCGGAACTGTTTACTGTGCTCTTGTTGACTTTCCGAGGAGCGAGGTTGTTAAAAATTACCGCCGTCTCTCTCAGACGTGGTGGGATAGAGCGGGAAGGTTGACAGCTTTATGTATGACGGTTGGATTGGTAGGGACTTCAATTTTCGATGACCGTAAACTCACTGAAATACCGTTGAGGAGCGTTTACCTTTGATCCACGTTTTTCTGGTTCATTTGTTGTCGGTGACGTAGTAGTATAAAGTCACAGATCGGCAGACATTTGAGCGATCGCGGTCTCATATTAGTTAGAGAAAAGATTTCGACACGCTACAAGGAAAACGGTTTTAACTTTGGGAGAAGTCCATATCGTAGTGCTTCTAAGTCGCCATGGTGTGAACAAGCTGTTAGCTAAGTCCCTTATAAGCTAATACCAGGTTCTGCGAAGAATGTTACGGGCTGTTAGTTCACGCTGCGACTAACATATGGGCATATACGTGAACAGCATGAAATTTCAAAATAGGACCTGACGAGCCGACGTGCTCGGGCCCACGCGTTAGCGGCGATTGCGCTGTGGCTTCTTGGAAACGGTCTCGAAATGAAATATGCTTTGCCTTTGTAAAAAATTATGGAGGTATGAATATACCTCCGCAGTTATTGCCAGTTATTCCTAGGTTTTGATACAGGAGGAGGCAAATTTGAAATTTGCTCCTTAAATTTTTTTTAATGATGAATCGTATTCTCCCTCTCTCACTCTCGGAACGCCCATGCCTACTTTTCACATCGTTGCATCGTTGAATTATGAGTACCTATTTCGAATTCCGCGTTTATTCCTTCACT
>DWQK01003734.1:0-11208 GCA_018231225.1 Noctuana stator | reverse complement strand
ATTATATAAAGTTTTTAATGCGAGAGTAACATTGACAAAGCTGCAATATTATACATACAATGTAGAGACTTTAATTATTTTTTGGTCGTTTCGTCATAATTGTACCTACTTGATATATTATATTGAATCGTGCTTTAGTATGTAATAATAGCAATAGGTAACCTCTGAATTTTGCGATTTAACTATTGATATACCTAATATATAGCTAGGTATACATTTTAGGACTATTTAAGCTTGCATTATTTTATTAACATTATCATACGTGGAAAATATGCTTAGAAGGTAACAATCATGAAATAGAAATGTTTACTATAGGTAGGTACTTACATTTGGACAAAAAACATGTTGATATCTGATTACCTACGATTATATTCCTCATAGGTACTTAGGTATATTATTTTTGTAATAGAAAAAGTACAAAATGTTCATGAAATATTAAAACAACGTTGATATGTACATTAACGTAGTTTTCCTTTTCATCTCATAAATATTACAATATAATTGTGTGGTAGATTAGATAATTGTGTTAACTAAAGATTAGGTAATTTCCCTGGGTTAATTCTAGCTTGTTAATCGATTTGTGTGTTGATCGTAGCATGTCTACTATATACTAAAATAGTTTAAAAAGCAAGAAATAAAATAAATATAATTCTTGTTAGACCTTTAAATACTTAATCGTTTTTTAAGCTTTGAAGCGTCGGGGGACGCTCAACTCAGTGGTAAAATATGTCACGGGAATTCTATTAAATTTATTTTATTGAAACTATAATTTTATAAATTATTTTTATTAAAAAAACACGTTCCATTAGCGAGGATTATACTTATAATAAGAGAAAAATTTGTGTATTTGTACCTAATTTAGATGTTAACAATATCCCATAGCGTAGGTATACCTACATCACACATCCAAATAATAATGCCTTTTGTCTTTTTTGTCTGTGACTAACATCACGACCTTGAGCGACATTTCAGAGGGATCGATTTATTTTCATTACGTTAATGTTGGACTCTGGAGTAACTGGAAAACTTATATCGAATAACGAATGCCCATACCACGTCAGTCTACGCCCCCTGGGCCCTGGCATTGTGTTCGAGAGGTAAGGTAGTCTTGAGTTATCGGACTCACAAGTATCATACACGCACATAACGATAAAAAAAGATGGAAATATTTAAATATACCTAAGGGTTGGTGCCTACCTCTATTGTTGTTCCTGAAAACGTTTCTTGAATAGGTATTTAATAGATATCATGATTATATTTATTCGACGTCTTTGAAAACTTGGAACCTTATTTTGCCAGAAGTTTATTTAATTATAGGTTTATAATATACCTATATTATTGCTTATCAACATTTTTTTTATTTTCAACATCTCTTAACAATAGCTGCGTAAATATGCTCATAAAAAGGTAGCTAGCTTGTAGCTAGTAGGTATGTATGGTAAGTAGGTATCAAAATGAGTTTTGTCCAAACAGTAGCAAAGCATAAATTGCATTACATTTATCGCACTAATTAGCTAGCGATTTCTAAGTTAGACAATAGATGTAGGACAGTGTAGAGAGACAGACTTAATTCCAAACCTCCTACCATAAAGAAAAGATTTGTGTTCACTTGCTCCCGCTTCCCAGGCCGAACAGGATCATAAACAGATAAATAAATATATGAGGTTAGTGGATATCGTATTATAGGTTATTTCTGTCACTGTCATTGGAAACACTATTAAAACCACACAATACGTTACTAGGTATACTTAATAAAAAGCAGAACATATAAAAAACTTGACCACGTTACATAATTAATTTATGTGACGTGTATTTTCGTTATTGCGACTAGGTACATACTGTTAATACTTATATGAGATAAATGTAGCGAAACCTCTTTAGAGGAATTAAGTGGCAACTAATTTTATAGTTTATAGAGTAGGTACCTATGCATCTACGAAATTTCTCCGAAAAAAGGATAAATTCTCAGCTCGAAAGTAGTCGCTATGTCGAAAATACACGTGAGATACATTGTCTACACAACATAAATATAAGTCACTCATAAAACACTTGACAACATTAAATACATAGTAAAAATAATGCGAAAGTGTAGGTAAATGGGTGTATACTTGCAACAGAAAATGGTAGTCTTAGGGTCGATTTCACGGGATCCTGATAAAGTTTCTGATAGTTACACGACAGATAAAGAAGTCTAACAGTTATTATTACAAAATTTTTAAACTGCCTGATTCATTTCGGTCACTTAAAACAATCATTCTTTTATCTGCCTTAATTTAAGTCACTTGAAACCAACTTAATCCTTATTTTATCCTTAATTTTATCTATTTATTATAATTATTAATGTAAAGGTCAATGTGTTAAATTAATTGAATGAATGACATATTCAATTAATATATTTGATATTTTTTTTAGTTGATAATTGTTTTTATGGAGATTGTAAGTGAAATCTTATAGAATACCTACTTACCGATAGTAGAGCACCGATCAGATCCGTAGCGATGGGGTCCTCTGCCCTCATCTTGGGGTCCTCCCTCATCTGTGGGGAGTAGAGCTCGGAGGTCCGAAGCATGTCCACTGCCCTTTCTATGCACGCCACAGTAGAGGGCGGAGCGCCCTCCGTCGCCGTAGACAGGAGTGAAATTACCTAAAACAAAATCTCCTTCTTAATACGAATAAATGTTCATGTTATCTTTCTTATCACCATTTTACATTCTAATTGTACTTTAAAATATTATTTATTTAATCTTTAAACACGTCCAAATGGAGCCAGACAATTAATAAAATGAATAAATGTGAATTTACCTAAGTGTTAAAAAAATTCACATGGAAGTTTTATTTAATTAAAGTTAATCGATTTGAATTTTGATTGTCCATATTATGACTAAGGCAGGCTGCTAGAGTCGTTAATTAATTATTTTTTTTAGAAAAGTCTGAACAATTTTGCTTAGAAAATTAAATTGCTAAATTATGGTTTTTATAGAACAAAAGCTAATAAATTGCTTTATTGTTTTGCCACCTTATGTATGTATGTGTTTAATTATACATATTTTGTTGGTTATAGTTAAGGTAAATTGATTTAAATATCTGCCTTATTTTAGTTAATTACTCGGGACGTACCTAGATACTTAACGAAAAAACCAGAAATTATTGATAAAAATTAAAGATTTGCGTTTAAAAATTTTGTTGACAACATTGTTCTCACCATTAAATCCATTGTTCTCACCACAACTTAAAAGTATTTACTAAATTACATTAAAAGTTACGTATCTACTTAACAACAAAATATTCCCAATCTCAAAGAAGGTTCTAGCTTATAGCCTAACTTGTTCCCTATCTTTTGTTCGTGTCTCCTCTCGCGTGAAATCTTCATCTATTTCGCATTCAAAGTGGTGACGGAATGATAAACTGGTTCGCGGATTACCGTCTCTCGTTTCCCGCTGTCCCAACAACACAAAGGCGTGACTTATACTCAGAACAAAAGCTCGAATTCGGCCTTCCACTGGATTTAGGTCGCGTCGGGATTTCAATCATGCACAATCCTATTCTTGACTTACATAAGGATTTCGGATGGGTCCATACTCATCACCAGACACCATTGTCTGTTCAGGTTTAAATAGATTAGGAAACAATGCGGTTAATGTTTCAACAAGAGGTGTTAAGATTTTATCTTTGAGTGTTACATTATGTTTTAATCAGCGTTGTGAGTAGTACCGTCTTTAGCGTTAGGGCGTAGGGAGCCCTCATCTTCAAATTTTTGCTCTTGACAATATTGCAATTATTGTAGTCCTTGAAAATCGACATAATTTCTTACGTATCATCGTCATAAACGCTTAACTTTGAAAGGCATGTATCAAGAAATGTGTGACATTAGCGCACATTATTATCTTCGTAGAGAATAAAGATCTTTTAAAAAAATATCTTAAACTCGAGAAACTCTTTTTCCCTTTGACGATTTAGATAAATCATTATCCTTAAGTACCTTAGTAATAGGAGCCTCTAGCGGAAGTCCTTGGAGCTTGGCAAGTGAGGTGCGACGCAGGCCATCGGAGGCCACGGAGCGTACGTCCAGCGAGCCCCGTCTGATGGAGTGCAGCGAGCCCCGAGCGCCGCCGGAGTCAGAGTTGCTGGATTCACACACAAACACCACGTGTGATGTGCTCCTGACGATAAAAGGAAAGGTTAAGAAAAGCGCTTTTCCTTCGCTACTTTCCAACGTACAGATATTTTACAACAGTTACAACAAAAGTTTGTTATTAAAATTGTCTCGTAATGAATTGGTAATCGTCTGTTATCGGCACGCGGTCGGGCTAGGTGTGCCGCCTTAGAATCACCGAAGAATTCCTTACCTTATACGAGCGTCAAATAGCTGTGACGCGCTTCTGTCTACTTACATCTTTCTCCCGTGTTAATAATGGTGTTCTTACCGAGCGAGAGCCACAGTGGCGCCGCGGCAAGGCAGCAACACGGGATCGGGTGCAGCGCGCCGCCGCAGCATCACCGGCGCCTCCCAGTCTCGAGCGCCGCTGGACGCCAGCCGCAGCGCCTCGCCCCCCACCGCGTCCGTCAGCGGCCGCGGACCTTCCTCTGCACGCCATCCCACTACACGACTCCACGCCTTGTTCGTTAGCTGGTTGACGATAAATAAGTAAATTTGGATCCATAGGTACAATTCCCGCCCTTTTAAAGCTCTACTATTTGCGGTTAAATATGACCAATGCAATCATGAATAAAAATTCCATACAATAAAATAACTTACGAGTATTCGTTGCTGGTCATCCGAGACAGCGACGAGGTCTCGGCAGCGGTCTGCGGCTGCTGCCAGAGCAGCTACAGCGGCCACCTGCGCCCTCGAAATGGCTGCGGCCGCGCGCGCCTGCAGGATCTCCCCACACCAAGCCGTTGCACCCAACGTCTCTACCATAACCTAAAATTCATTTTATTTTAATAATTTCTATATATTTCATGTATTAGAAGTTTTTTGTCTATCTGTATATTTTTATTAGCCTTAATTTCCTGATTGTATTAAAATTTTTAATACAATAGGCACTCGGATTCTACATGGCTCAATATAGAAAAATACATTTACTTGTTTAAACCTAAGATAAAAAACAATATTTATAAAAAATTCATTTATGCTCTAGCTACGAGTAAGTACGTTTAGCGCTGTAGAATCTGATTATGCGATGAATTCTAATTTTGCCTTCCTTTACAATGACTCAGAAATCCTTTACTTAACTAGATTTTAATTTGAAAATATTTTCTTTGAAAGCTATGGTAAGCATGTAATATATTGCTTAATTGCAGGTTATTACTTACCCTGTTGAATCCAGCCTCTAAATATGGCAGGACCGCAAAGTCATCCTTGAGATAAGTGCTGAAACAATAAAAAAAATAATTGTGTATGAGTAGCAAATGAGCTTGCATGCTACATGTTGCATGCTACTGCAGAACATCTACGTCTAACCTCAGATAGGAGAGAAGTCCTTTCTGAAATCATTTTTCCTCCTTATTATTTGCCGATTAATTTAACATACCTACTTATAAGTTTTGTGCGAATACTTCTTAGTCCACATACCAACACGCCACGTTTATTTTCGCAATGGTAAAACTATCCAATAACAGCAAGGCCATTGTTTGTTTCATATCATTTACCATCCTTTTGTGTTTTACGTCACAATCTTGTGACACTAATGACCATTATTATTACGGTGTTACTGAAGGTGCTATTATGGTAGTTGTCACACAAAACCCTTTCTATAAGAATCTATTGTGTTGAGGATAAACATGTTTATCCATTTCTATTCAGTGGTGTTTTGTTTCACTAAAGTCACTTACTTTGGGGTTTTAGTTGTCTTAGTGTCTAAAAAGGGTGTTAAATATTCCTGTAATTCTAGCTTTTGGAGTATACCTAGCTAATAAATAAATAAATATAACACTGTATTGTACAAACAGATACGATACAATAAAAAGAAACAGACATTATAGAAAAAAGTACGTATAAAAGGCGATCTTATCGTTGATCAGCGATTTCTTCCAGATAACCTTTGGGAGAATGACGTAGGAACAGGGCAGGGTGTACGAATAAAAATTGAAGTTTACTTCAATGACTTATTCTGTGACTTGAATTGAATGTTAGACCTAGGATGCTTCAGTTATTAAAGGAAGACCTGTGCTCTTATAACAAACTTGGATTACGTAGTAAAATAACTATATCAAATATGTCAAACGACAAACAACCATTCAATTTTTTGGCATCCAATAAAGAAAGATTACTGAGCCGTAATACATTGAAAGATAGCAGACGTTTCATCATGACGGAAAAACTGAGATAATCCCGTTATTTAATGGAAAAGAAATCTGCGGATCCGTTAAAGGACATAGTATACGATAAACACTGACGGTTTTTTTCCTTTGTTTAGGACGCGGATCCCGAAAGTTGTACGATTCAAAAGATTACGGTTTGATTCCGTCCAATCATTGGGACGCTTATCTCTTTACACAGAAACTCTAGTTTTCATTTGATGTTTCGTGAAAGCTTTCTGTTTACGTGTTTGTTTTTACTCGAAAGATGTCGATTTAGTTGATAAAAAATTCTTGTGTCTTAATTACTGTAAACACCGGTACGTGTAAATAGAGGTCATAGTATAGTGAAAGAAATATAAATATTAACTCAAGATCAAGATATATAAATACTCATCGTTAATAACTCCGTTAATTTGTTGTTAATAACTATTTTTGGATCTGGCCGAAAATAAAAAAACCTTAGAAAATAAAAAAAACTCTTAAAAAGTTAAATTTACTAATCTAAAATATTTATATTTATAGTCTAAAATATTTCGCCAGGAATGCGAATTTCATTAGTGGATTTTCTCAGGGACTGAGTAAGGTATACCGTTCAGTTCTCTCGTTGAGCTTGCAGTTTTAACTACGTTAGTTATTTGTTGCCCAAACTACGTTAGATGGGATGCTCTGAAAACTAGCAGCTGAGGTTCCGTGCGAAAGTTAATAAGCTGAGTGCGTTCCAATATTCGTCAGTTTGCAGGAGCGACTTTTCTTATTTCTTTATAACAATATACGTGTTGGTCGTAGGAAATGTGACCTTTGGACATTACTTTAGCCTTTATATGTTTGTGTCATGTAACCGAATAAAAAAATTTGGTCGCATTAAAAATTATGCAGAATTACGAGTAACTGTGTGTGACGGTTTTTTCACTAAGCTCAACGTAATTAATTTTTTTTTGTTGTTATTTGCTGTTATGTGTTCCTTGTTTGTACTTAAATGTGGTACACATGGTGAACAAATAATTTCTAATTACCTACTTTATTCTAATACTATTTTTGTGTTTTTTGTTTTTACAATTTTCATATAATATTAAGTTTTATTTTTATACTTGTGTACATTTCTCTTTAAAAAAAAATTTAGACAAATGTCTTAACTAATTGCTAGTATATGAATAAAATGTTCTCATTTTTAAAGCTGCCAGCTTGTTCTTTTAAACTACGAGTATAGTAGCGTGCATCATTAAAAACTTTTATAAAGCTTTACTCGCATCGGTAGCTAGCACGTTGGTGTCGTGTACATATTGGGATCGTGAGCCGTGGCTCTGACAGCTGCCAATTTCTGGTGGCTCGCTACCTGTTTGCTAAATTTTTTATAGCCTACATTTCACAGAACACTTTTTTCAGAGCCTGGCAGTGCCTGTTCAAAGCACTAAACTCTAAACAAAATTATTTTAAACTGTAAATTATATATTATTGTATATGAATTTATGTTGAACCGTAATTTAATTAATTTCAATAGCTGTTAGGGCAGCAGTTTCAATTATGAATTTAGATTTCAGTTCCCAGTCTGGGTGTTTGTGTAATTGTCTTCACAGGGAATTCTACTGTAGAGTGAATGTGAGGCATTATTACCTCGTTTAATTTAAACAGTTTAACAGTTTTCTTTGCCGTTTTTAGGACAAAAATGACGTTAAAAAGCGATCTCGCTGTTGCATTTTCAAGTAGTAGTCTTTATAATTGCTTTCAGGCACGAAACGCAGAATGCATTTTAGCTTTTCCGTCAAAAGTTCGTATCTTTCCGTGTTCTTTTTTGATTGGTTTTTTAATTCATTGCTAGAAAAATCGTACCTGCCTATTACAAAAATGTTTCATAATTTACTTTTTTAATAATAGTTAGTTATATAGTTTTCTGCTCTTTGCTCTTCAGAATGATTGTTTTGTAGGTATATGGAGGGTGTATAATGTATATAGTGTTATTAGAGAAACATAATAGTTTTATAATTCAAACTCGCTTAAGTATGCAGAACCGTGCACTAAAACACGATTTAAAAATTACCTTCAAAATACTTCATTGTATTTTTAACAGCATTTTATTAAATCCTTTTTTTTATTATTACCTCATTCTGTTATTTTTGTTTAAAACATGGTTCGGTTAACTGGATTTGTAGAACTTTTATAGGCAGTAAAAAGGATGGCTCTATTAAACGGACGCTACGTCAGGCTTCGAATTTATTCGCTTTTGATCGACGTAGCCCTTTTGAAGTAGGTATATGTTATGTTTTGTTTTAATCCGGTTTCTGTACTCTCATTTATAGATTTCGGCTCGTCGATACTAACCACAATCATAACGGATTACATTAACATTAGATGTATTGTATATAACATTAGATTACATGCCATTGTATATACCATTACATGTGTTGTACGTATATAACAGTAGGGTTTATAAAATTAAAATTAATAATAATAAACAAAACATTACGCCCATTTTTTAGTTTTGGATAGCAAAAAAATATTTAAAATCTTTTTCCTTTGGTTACAGATCTATGATAACTGCGCCATTCGATTCAGTTATGGTGAGTGAAAAAATGCCTTTTAAAATTCACTGTTAAACATAAATGCTGCCGAACATGTAACAAAGAGTCGAAAGTTATTTAGTCCACGAGTGCTAGCCAAAATTACGCGACGAACTGAAATGGCTTGAAAATTTTCTGTATCAAATTCCTTTAGTATTTTTGACACACAATTCTCTCGGGTCGCAATTTACAAAGTTCCGATCTTAAGAGTTTCGAGGAATGTCGTTACACTACCTGTCTGGCGTTTGGTGGTAATATTTAAGGTACAATTTGAATCTAATGTTATATAAATTGATATGTAGGGAATGTAATATATAGGTACGTAGTTCTCTCAGGTGAATTAATCACGTTTCGTACAAAGACAATTTACACAGGGACCAAATTTGCTGGTCTGTCACCTTATCATATGTGTTTATGGTTCGTTGATGTTGAAGACTGACAAACTAATAACTGGTAGGTAAGTGGTTACCGAGACACCATCACCAATGAATATTTAGCAAAGGACTAAAATAAAAAAAGTTGTTATTTATGATTCGTGTCAATATACGTTAAGACCAGTCATGTTTGAGGGACCACTTTTAATCTGTTATTGTTACTTATTACTTTTTTTTTACTTATTATTTAGTAATATTTACTCAAACTTGGTGCATTTAAAAAAACAAATATGATCCCTAAAAGTAAAATTGAACGAACGCAACAAATCAACAAATATCTAGAACTCCTTTTTAATGTGGTTGGAAAATGGAAATTGAAATTCAAAACTCAACTTTTGTTTTTGCAACTCAACAGTAAAGTTCGTATTGAAATCTGATATTTACTGCAGTTATTTTCACCATTATATTCGGCCTCATTTCAGTGCATTTAAAACTTCTGAGCTGAAACAAGATATTTGTTCCAAGATACACGAACGAACTCTGCATCATATGAAAATAATAACTTTACGTTTGGACGGCTGTTTGTTGAGAAAAACCTATTCCAATATCAGTCAATCGTTGCTGAAAAGTTTCGTAAATTCAATTGACTTTCTCCCAATAATTACTGTCGGAGTAAACAACCTAATTTTTTCTTGGACAGCGAGCGCTTTGCGTGACAGAAAAATAAATTACTTCACAGATTCTTACGCTCAGATGCGTATTTATATTGTACTGTATATAGATGAGAAAACCAACTTCCGAATTTGGGTTAGGTTTTGTTTAGGTAGACATGAAACACCCGCATTTGAGGTAAGTTAATAAGTAATTAAACTTGATATTTAGTAATTTATCTTAATACAAATTTACGCAAAAAAATGTATAGGTGCTAGATAACAACTAGCTTTATGGTGCTAATAAACAATATTATATTAAATGTAACTTATTGATGATTATGGATGGAATGCTTGACCATTAAAGCTCACAAGTGTAGACTTATTTTTATTAATTAAGAAAGTTGTGTAAGTAATAAAAAAATATCAAAAATAGTTTAAAATTAGGCCATTGGGTCAATTTTTCATCAATAGTCAAATGATTCATAATTTTTTCCATTTGAATAAAGTTATACTTACCTATACAATATATTTGCAGTTAGGTAACGTCGGCGCCGGCGTCATGAAATAAAATTAGCAGTGCTTGAAAATTAAATTCCCGCTCATCCTGTCGGTCGGCCCTTCCAACAGCTATTCGTTTTACCCTCTCTTCTTTATTTAGTGTAAAGGTTCAGTGGAAACCTTCTTAAATCTTCTTAAATAATAGGTAGTCCCTCAAAAAGGAATTAATCACGGTACATTAATTACCTAGCACCTATAATATTATGATATCTACGTAGAATAATAAAATGACTTAATTAAAGCGCAACATTAGAAACATGACATATTTTTAAAGAACTATTTTGGGATTTTTATTAAACTAAAAGTAAGTACTATTGATAGCTATTATTTACTTAATACATACATACATACGAGTAGGTACCCTAAATCTATTTAATTTCGTATGCCTCTAACCCTTTTTGATGTCCCACTGCTGGGCACGGGTCTCTCCCCACAACCGGGGAAGGCCTGAAGCATACTCCACCATGCTGCTCCAATGCGGATGGTAGAGATACTTGTTCGGAAGCCCTAATGCATTATTACTCGTATCGTATTAATCGTATCATGTGTGAATATTTTGCAGTTCCATTAATATTACATACATAGAGGTACGTTACAAATTGATAACTCCCTCATTTTGAAGTCGGTTAGTAATTTTCTTTCCGTCCTGTCCTGTCTGTGCACTTCATTTTGTTCCTTATTTAACGGCGACCGACAAGAAGCGATCACTAGGGACAATGGGAATTAGTCGCTGTAATCAGGGGAGGCTCCGTGTGGAACAATGTT
>DWQK01003733.1:0-11209 GCA_018231225.1 Noctuana stator | reverse complement strand
ACATTCAATAGGAGAAGAGCAGTGAAGGGAAATGTTAGAAAAAATGTTTTAACTCGGATGAAACCGCAGGGCACAGCGAGTTGTTATATAAATAAAAGTATATGCTCCTGAAACAGGTGTTCGTTTCTAGAATCACACATTCCCCGAGCGGTAAAAAAGCTCCCAGTTTATAAAAATATTAAGATAAGAATAGGAGAGAACATAAATATTTACGAGTAGTCTACGGATATTGAATCCATTATGCATACAACGTGTCATATGCTACCATAACCCGCCAAAATTGGAACAAATGACGTACTCCATGTTTGTTTAATGGCTCTCCTGACACTGATTGAGTTTCGACACGCCGTGCTAGTTAATTGCTCATTACGTGATCAAACAATAACTTATTTGCAAGTAAATGTATTCTGAATTAAGGTTACCTACATCTATTTAGATTAGGATAAGTTATTCCTACTTCTTTATATAAATACAGAATTGTGTGTACATAATTTTATTCTTTCTAATTGATGTACGTAGAACCCATCACTTTCATTAACTTCACCATAAATGAAGCAGAGTTGAATATAATCGTTTTATGTATATTGCTCGGGATTTATCTACACATATAAAATACTTTGTCCTGATTGACTGACGGATCAACGCATGAAACTTGGAGGGTGCGTTCTTTTATCCGATAAGAAAGGATTTTCCGAAATTCTACCCCTGAACGACAACATGATCCCTTGGTCCAATATTATGAAAATAATTTACGCGGACGAAGCAAGGTAGTAATACTTAATATTTTATAATCCCTTTCAAATTTCAGTTGCAAAGATTGACCTTTCCGTTTTATCGTTTCATTTATATTCTCAGAACCAGTTGTTAAATGCGCTGTAACGTTTAAAATATATTTTAAAATCAGTAGTGTAGTTATCTTCGATCCTAAGCGTTGAGCGTAAACCGTAAGACTGAATTGCAGAATGTCAATTACATTCAAGGAAGCGCTGCGGTTTGATTGCATCTAAGTCTTTGTCTTGTAGTAGACGTCCACACGAAATTGCAGCATTTGCAGCAGTCAAACTATTTTCATCATTTCCCGGAAACACAACACAATTTATGTACTTGTAGGTGGTAGAACTAGTAGCAGCGAAATGGTAGCAGCGCAATTATATGCGATCTCAGGCAGGACACGAGCCTGCTTGATGTTGGATGTACATGGGCGGCAGCGCCCATTTAACATCAGATGGCCTGCATGCTCGTCTGCCACTTCATATAATAAAAAAAACCTACTCCTGTTGTGCACTTCTACGCCGTGGTTTTCCATGCCGGTCAGCAGAAGGTATTCATCTTTGTTATTGATGAAAGGAAACTAAATTGTTCATAACAAACAGTTGAATCATTAGTGAACTAAATTACTTAAAGTAGGGTTCTGACTCCAAGACCTCTAAAAAACTCGTAAAGCCTAATGAAACAGAATATTCATTCGTAGTGCCTACTCTGTGGCAAAATAATGTAATAGATTCATATAGCTTTACGCTATAAATCGGTGTGGTAGTAAGGTACCACCTAGAACTTTACTCTTACCAAGAAATCATTTAATAAACTATTGACACTAGAAACTAGAACCTACTAATTTAGTAATATACAATACACATACAAGAGCCATTATTTAGTACACTAATTAGATAATGACGAGTCAACAGGACTTCAAAGTGAACAAGAATAGCTTTCAATTATATTGAGGCTGAAATCCATTTAGGTTCTGGTTAGCAGATGATGGACATATTTCACAACTTAGCGTATATTTTTAAAGGAAATAAAATGCCCGAGTCATTGTAGTGGGTACTTACACACACTATCAAGGTACTTCTTTTGATTATATCTACTAAGCCTAGCCTAGCCTTTCTGGTCATCGTAATCTATGAATAAGGGCAACAATTAGGAGCGAGAAATGTCGAAATAATCTATAAAAAATGTTTCAGAATTACGAAAGAATATTTTCTTAATTTCTATTTATATTTACAAAAGAAAAATATCGAACTGCATTTTCAGTAAGAGTGATGTATGATAAATTAATGTCTGTATGACATTTGATTGGTATGTGAGTAAGTAGGTACTTCACAATACCAAAACAGTGCAAAAATCACCAATGAGTTGCTGGCTTTAAAGGATAGCTCTTTAAACGCCTTTAACTGGCTCCTTGTAATGTTCTAGACATTATACCGGTAATTACTCTAGTGCAAATCATGCTTTACGTTCTACGTTCAAACTATTCTAATTAACGTCATAACTTAGATTGTACTAGATTTATTCAACTGGATAATATGAACGTATCAAAGGAATCGACAGTCTCTACAGGGATTGTTCTCTCTTTGATGGTTTTGTTCTGAACTAGCTTCTATACGGTATTTTGATTTTAATTGAGACATAATAGCTACACCACGAGGACAGGGTCGTAAATAAACGTTACCACAATATCGTTATGGTGAAGTTATTGTAGGTGTGAAAATTGACGATGATAACGAACAGCTTACTGTAATGGTATGTTTTAAGATTAGGTGCCTTATTTTATGATTATCTCATTGTAATCAAATTGCAATGCACTAATACGTACTATGTCTGGATATGGACATCTCCTTTCAAGTAGGTAGGGAAAAGTAAGCCTAGACTGTCGTTGACCACGCTGCTTCAATGCGGATATGTTACGAATTGCCAACCAAATTCCGACATTTTCTAACGACTGATATTTTACTATAAATATTAAGGCCAACGTTTTAATTTTATGCATATACCACGCTGTATTCTTTTTATTAACGATCTGCTCTTAAACTAAAAACAGCTCGATAAGTCAGTTTGTGTATTTGCCTAAAATAATTTTTGAATATTCTACAGTTTGGAAACTTGGTTAAGTTATTTTTGTCCTTTCTTTTCTAATTACCTCGCTATAACTGTCTACACTGCAACAAGTCACGCAACGCAAATTTATTATAACATTTAACGTCTGCAGAAATAATGTTAAACGTTGGTTAAACTTCGCCGATTCTAATAAATATGCCACGTAGAATCCGTTCGACGAGGCTTTGTTAACGAACAGTACTTGAGTCCAGCGTGGAGTATTACACTAATGGTCATAGTTTGGTGAAAGGTTCAAGGATTACTCGAATTATTAAATATTTCGACAATACTATAAGCGACTGAATAGAAATTGCGATAAACGACTTACAAAGTTTGAGAGTTCTTGAGCTCTTAAGATATTATAGACCTACTTAACACTATTTTACCTCAAAGAATGAATGAAATAATTTTAAGTAATTTATTTACACTTTGATCGAATATAAAATATGTTTTTATTATAACCTTAAGAATTACTAAAAAGTGGTCACAGCAATCTATAGACATCCTCGTCCAACCTTAAATTAAAACTAAATTAATTATGAGTCAAATAAATTTTCTGTATACACTACCATTTCCTGTGGCGTGCCATGGATTATGTAGTTACTAGTAACATACACAAAGATGTTTATTTAATTACATACTCCATGAACATAAATTTAAATTCAATATATAAACTTCAGTCCCATTAATCCAACCTAGGATCCTCCTAATTGTAGACCAGCATAGTGACCAATGCACCAAACGTTTTATTGCTACCATGACGATTAACAGAGTTTCAGAGGTTGTTACGACACTTCTGCAGAAGCATTAAATTCAGAAGATTCGGTAGCTACGTTCAATCCAATATGCTCCTAATATTTTTTTAGTAAGGCACATAAGCTGTAATTACCTACGTCGCATCTGTAGCGTTTCTGTGTGACGCAGTACGCCAAACGTTACATCTAGCGGCTAATTTTGCGAGAACGCGTCCAATATATTTTGTACAGATACTCGTAGCGAGCGACACATCAAGACTCGTTACGTGATGGAAAGTTCGGCGTACGCAATGACATATTACTTATAGTCAGTTCGTACGTTAACATCCTTGCGTTAAAAAATGGCAAGAACAAGTATTAGCAGGTAGACATCGCCACCGCGTTGATGTTACGCATAAATAACGCTTCATACTCACAGTCACACACTAGGATTCCCCGTCTCGTGGGTGCTATAGACACTTACAAAGACAAATACACAAACACCCAGACCGAGAACAGAATTCTAAATTCATCATTTCAATTTTTACCCCGCCAGGGATCGAATCCGGGACTCTTGGTTGGGGACTGGCGTGGTAACTACTACACCACGCGGGTCGTCCAAATGTACGTTTTCCCTTTTTACATCGTTTTATAACACACGAAGGCATTGTATTTACACTTTTACAAGCTGATATTTCGTAACGACAACAATGACATAATCGTGTAGTCCTGACGCGATAACTTGAAGTCGGGCATTTGTCTTGATTTTATGTGGTCAGAATATAGAGCGGATACCCATCTATAACTATTTAAACATCATATTTATGGTGCATGTAGTTTTACTGAACGTATGGTGCACGTATGGTGCACGCTTTCAACTCTTCAAAATGTACCTATTAGGTTTTACTAGGTACATAGTTTTGTCCTTTATCTCTATCTATCTATGGTCTAAGGCGTCTATGTTTGCACCAATGATATTTTCTTTCTTAAGTTCAGTTAAAAGCACATTTTGCGAGTTATATTTAAAGCATCTTCAACGAAACGATCAGTCATACTTGTAAAGCAATATAGGAAATACGGAACTGACATTTAGATAGATCGTATCTTTATTTTGTTTGAATGTTCAAGTAAATTTATTGAATTTGTCCATATAATTTCACAGAGTATTTGTAGCTAACATATGTGTATAACATACATGTGTGTATAACAAATATATAATGTTACATAATAATATGGGTTTAATTAAAAACTTGCCCGTAATTAAATTGTCTCTTCCTCTCGAACTTTATTCGAATTAATTTTAGAATCCACCACGATTTTAAATTTTACGATTTGCTGGCAAATATAAGTTTAAAATTGTCTTTCAACAATCGCGAACTGTCAGGATACTGTTCTCCATTCCAAAGTAATTTCATTGCCAGAGCAATAATCTGAGACTTGAGAAGTTGAGGCCATATGCTTAGTTTATTCATATTCTTATTAATTTGAATTTGATCTTGATACAATATACATACTTTAATATTTGACTTCTGCATGCCTACTAATAATAGTAAGAGGAATAATAGAATCTCCTTCCTAGGTACTATACCTATATTTCACAATAAAGATGATTGATTGATTGATTAATATTATTATTTGAGTTACAGTGAATATTTGTGTGTGATTGAAATACTTGATTAGGCACCAAACTGCCCTTTATAGCCTACCCTTGTGACTTTACCTCGAAGTTGACTCATGTTTACTCACATACTATACAATTTGTCATTTTCGGAACACAAGCAATCACAAAACGATGTCACGTTGTTCAGGATCAATAATGGCCCGTTCCATGTCTCTTGTTATTTCTGAAGTAATTGAGTCAATAAAGTAAAGAAGGGCTCGCATTCGCCAAGTTCCTTTTGAGTAAAAAAAGTAAATTTTGGCTTCCATTTGCTTACATGTCATCGTTGTTTATACACCTTGATTTTAAAGGACTGCCGAGAGTTTTTTTCCGCTGGCTTTTTTCTTCCGGCCTACCTTAGTTAAAAGGGCGCCTAAAGCGGACGCACCGTATTATTTAACGTTCATTCAGTGTATACAAATAAATACCTTGTGCCTTCAACCGTTTTTATGTCCCATTGCTGGGCACTGGTCTCTCCCCACAACCGGGGAAAGCCTGGAGAATACTCCACCACGCTGCTCCAATGCGGATTGTTGGAGATACCTTATATAAAGTGGAAATACCTTATAATAAATAAAAATGTTTGATTTTGATTTCACAGCTTTATAATACCTAAACTAAAAGTAATCTTTAAGGGTATTTTGGTTGTAGTTGTCATGTTTTATAGAAAGTATAAAAGGAGTGTCTAATAGTGTGTGTCTCTGTTAGTTTTTGTTTTAATTTACTTATAATTTTTTTGCACAATGAGTATAAAAAGATTTCACAAAGATACTTAAATGTTCGCTATATTTCATCTGTACCTGTATTGGTACGCAAATATTATTTCAATAATTATTTATTTATCGTAAACTAAATATTCATTAAGCGTTTATGTTTATATTTTAAGTAGGTATGTGGTACTTATTATACTAATATATCTACTCAACATTACGCATATTTTTATGCTATGCTATAAAAATTATTTGCTATCAAAATCCTATTGCGACTAGTCAAAAATGCTTAAAAAATAAAATGCCTACTCCCGTGTTAATTTTGTTAAAGGGAAAATTCGTGTTTAGTATAGGTACGAGTACAAACAAAATTTCAAAATTGTAGGGGCGGATTTTAATCAAACTTTCGCTAGCGTTTAGATTTTCGAAGTTTACAGCTATATTTACTAGTAGGGTTGCTGAATAGTCGTATAAAGTTAAAATTCATTGGTAAAAAGTTGTTTTTTTTATGTTTATTTTTATTAAAATCAAACAAAAGTTTTTTGTGGATGATCGTATACCTATTATGGTTTATAAGTCCGTCGAGAAGTTGGTGGGCAATAAAGGAAGTACTCGTACGAGTATCTACTACTTGCAACCCTTTTTATGGTCTATTGTTGAGGACGGGTCCCTTATCACAGCCGGGGAATGCCTGGAGCATACTCCACCACGCTGCGCCAATGTAGATTGGTGAACATAATATGGGTTAGTGACCAACCCGTATGAGTGGTATTCGTTCGGAATAGAAATTCACTGTGGCAATTAACTAATACTAGTGGTATTCGTTTTTGGTATTAGAAAGGAATAGATAGTATCGGATGTTGTCAAACATCCCAAAACGCCTCTGTTTTTGGGCGGTTTAAGTTTAACGACTGTATATGAAATCGTAAAAAATCACAATTTACTATACCTACTTATGTAATTCATTCAAAAAAATTACAAAGTTTAACACTTAATATAAGTGCCTCAATTTACTGCAGCAACATACAAAATTGTTATCAAGGAATTTAATATTAAACTGAAAAATACACTGAAAAATTCCAATCTTTGAAAGCGATAAAAAATATCTAAAATTAAACAACATAATAAGATCTATTTTTATAAGAAAAAAATATTCGTACCTACATTTTTCTATCAAAATTTCTATCGTTTTCGTCTACGCCAGCAGCTCCAATTCAATTAGTGTTGAAAACAATTCAAACGAAAACTGTCTACGCTGATTTTATATTTAATGGTATTAACATTTTTTAACAATAAAAGGACATAAAACATAATGAATATGAGTATACTGCCCGTATACGATTATAAGCAGTGCCATTGTCTGGTGATAAAAATAATGGCTATTTTTATTTATGCGTGCTTAAAGATATGGGCTGTTTTGTGATTCAAACTGTCTATTTTATTTGATGGCTAATATCTAATACTAACTGCAATGTGGACATGATCTTAAATCTTAACGTGGGTGGTCATGAAAAGTAACTTTGTATTATACCTACTTCATAAAACTTTCTTGACAGAAACGTTATTTAGATATCAGAATTCAGTATTAAATTTTTCGTCATTGTGACGATGACGATCACACCGCGTGAAATTTTAAAACATCTGAAGGTTTTTACGGAATTGTTGCGGAACTCTATAAGAGATTTGGTCTGCCTCGTAATGGAAGTTTTATGTCTGCAAAACACTACGGGGACATTACTTTTATGGCGGCCATTATTACACTTACATAAAATTAATATATCAGGCGTAATATGTCTAGAGAATCAGTTTTAAATATTAATTTCGTTTCATTTTTTTTGTAATCCTGTAATTTGAACAATAATACGAGAAATATTTTGAAAGGTACTTAGCAACTTTTATTTATATAAGAGCACCACGTAACCAATTAGCGAATAATGAATAAATAATAATTTATTACTGAGGCAAAACATAACTAATATCTCCAAAATGTTAAAAGAAGAAGCGAAGAAGTTATAAAAATGTACAATCATCAACTTTACTTACCTATACGTATACTATTTAATATTTGTGTGATATAAAAGAGCTCAATTATTAAATGCCTAATGTAATAAAGTGTTTCCCAAAAGAAATCCATCATGTAAACATTTGCTAAGTTATTTTTGAACTTTAAGCGAAGCAAAACTCATAAAAGTTTTGATCGTTTCAGAAAGACCGCGTGTTATCAATCTTTGACAGAGTTGCGATCCTTTGTAATCCTAAGTTATAAACTTGTTCAAATTGTTCATTTATAAAAGGTATTAAATTGATAAACATTAATTCTTCAATTGGATAACAAGATCGCATTTCTAATTTGTTATATTAAAATTAAATTTGTCACTTGTTGTTCGGTGAAGGAAAGCATCGTGATAGAACTTCGAAAGAGGTCTCCATAAAGTTTAACAGGTTAAGCTAATAAAAAAATTAAAGCAAGCAGGTATCGTATATTGTGTTATTGTTTTATTATTTTAACCCACAAATTTAGATCAGGCAATCGGAGAAGGCCCTGGTACAGTAAACTCCACCAATGAATTTCGTGTATTGTAGTCTCATACTGAATGATTTTAATACTGATAGAAATAAAACAGTACCTATTAAGAAAACGCAATAATATAGCAATAAATTCTGAAGAGCATTTGTTGTGTCCGTAAATAAAAACGAAGAGGGTGATGTCAGAGCGTCATCTGTCGCGAGAGAAATGGCGTTGACGTGATGTTACGATCCGTGAAGTACTCGCATTTCACTAGAAGAGTTTTGACATAAATAACGAAAATACAAAAAAAAACAGAAACTCAATCTCTAAAGGGGGAAATAGGGGGTGAAGTTTATATGTAATTTTCTTATTGAACAAATATGAAAATTGGTAGGTATATAGGGTCCTAAATACAAATAAATCTACTATATTTTGATTTTACGGCGCGGTCGCGGGCCTAAGCTAGTATGTCATGTGAGTTAATAATATTTTTTTTTACTTAACAAATAACTGTTAATTAATAAGCCAGAAAGTATCGAACATTGCAATAGGCTTATATTAATTAATAATCAAAGATTTTGTTTTAACGTTTATTTTTTCTTAATATTGAGTGGTTTAAATGCAAAGTATAGGTTCCACGTGGTTCCGACTTTATTCTTGAGGCATTTACGCACTTAAAATTTGCCTTTACTTTATAATTTACTGGCCAGCTTTATGGCTAAATCGACAAACAACTAAAAGCCATTAATCTTCTTGAATAAGTGCTTGAAATAAATCATTGTATTGTCCTGACTTTTTTACTTTCAGAGTCGAGCGCGTAAATTATCTCTTGTAGTATTGTTGACCGACTTATTAAACTTGTAAATGATGTTTGTTTGTTTTACAACAAGTTTGATTTGTGTTTTAAAATACAATACGAGACGAAATGCTTTTTTTTTCAATGATCGCCACTGGATAGACTATAACTGGGTAACGACATTGGGTGCTTCAAGCGTTTAAAAAGTCCTTCAAGTCTGTCAACAGAAGGGCAGATCCTCTCTTCCTCTCTCTTTTGGTGTTTGAATTCATCATAAGCGATGGTACTGACTTATCATGGTATGATTATTCGCAAGAAATACACTAACAAAATCATGGATAGGTACTCGGGACGTAAATAGACATTTTAATAGTTATGCCAACTTTCTACTACATTTTGATTTTTACTGATTACATACTGATTTTCTTTCTCTCCCAAGAAGATAAACTTTAGATAAACTTAAACTTACAAAGACTTAGACATAAACTTATAAACATAAACTTTTAGTACTTAGTAACAATTAGGTGTAGCCTACACCATGTAGGTATGTGAGAAATTTTACCACGGATATCACTAGCAATTTGGTACAATACGTCGAGAACTGTGACAGTATCAAAGCGAGGCTCATTTATTACCTCATTTAATAATTTACACAATGTAGCTACTTTACCATGTTCTAGATTAAAGCTCTATACTTATACGTCTACCAACTGAAAGTAATTAAACTCGACAAACTATAAAGGTAGATTTGGAATACGCGACCGCGACGCGACATCTTTGACAAGTATTTCTTAGTTGCTTATTTATTTTTACGCGTTGTTAAGAGTGAAATAATTTAAAAAAAAAACATTTTTATATTGTATAACAAATACGTGATTGCTACGTGACATCTTTGACAAGATTTTCTTTAGTATTTCGTGTTTTTAAGAGGGAAATATTATAAAATTAAATGACAAAATTTATATTGAAAAACAAAGAGTACAGATATTTATTTTAACGAGTGGTCGCTAACTTATATACTGTATAGAATTATAATGCGACAAATAATAAATAGGAAGACAATAAAATGATATTATTATTGTAAAATTATTACAAGGACGACCGACACGACAACGTAATGTTGTGTACGCGAATCTTCATCTTGCAGTCGCAAGCTACAAATCCCAGCTTAACATAATAAAATGTTTTGATTAACCGATTTTACTTGTTACCTCATGAAACAATTTGATCGTACACAAAGTGCGGGGAACCTTGACTACCTGTAAACAAATGGAACTGAATTTTGTTATGTTATGAAATAGGTAGGTAGTAGGCATTGTGAGGACAACATAATTCTCTTCTATTTTATGAATAAGTTATCGCTTCTTTTTTAGATTAATATAAATAAAACTATTATTGTAGTTTTCTTAGTCCCTTTACTGAATGCGATACCATCAATTTGAGTAACTGAGGTCCATGAGTCTTTCATCAGGGTCCTTATTCACTGTGACATTTAAAACACGTAACACGGCGCGCATAATTGCGCGATTGGCGTATCACACGTATATGTATACTGTGGCTATTAGAGACACTTTGCGTTTTCATAATTTTTGTAGTTTAAATGAAAAAACAGGATATAAACATTTTATTTAAATGAGATTTTTTTAATTATGATTATATTTGTAAAATTAAAATAAAAAAAATACAATTAATAAATTAATGACACTATCTGTCGCAGCAATTACTGCTCTCGATGCAATTTGAACAGTTTTTTTTAAAAGAGCCCAGTATGTGTCATATTTTTATCAAACAGCCGATTAACTGGCGCTTGTTAGTGACTTGTATCCTACAAATTTCTCTTTTCAGAAACTCCCATAGGTTTCTAAAGAGATTAAAGTCTGGAGACTTTCTAGGCCAGTTAAAAAATTTTACCACTTGAGAGTT
>DWQK01003732.1:0-11213 GCA_018231225.1 Noctuana stator | reverse complement strand
TCCCACTGCTGGACATGGGTCTCTCCCCACAACTGGCCTGGAGTACACTCCACCACGCTGCTGGGTTAGTGGCCAACTCATGTCGGAAAGGAAAGTCGTTAAACCTAATCGGGGGCCGTTTGGGCGTCTATACTGCCTAGATGCGGGCTATGCGTGCTTCAATTTAACATAATATTAAATAATCTTCTTAAAAAATTCTTTCATTACAGAAACCGACACAGAGTATCAAGACGCCCATGCAGAAATTCCACACGTCTGTCCAATGTCAACGACCACAGAGACGAATCAACCTAAACAGGGCAAAGTAGGCCGATTCCGGGCGCGAATAGCACCAGGATACCATAAAGCTAGTTCAAAGCAAACAAACAAAGATGCTGAAAAGGATAAAGAGAAAGCTCTACCAGCGGGTAATGTTCAACCACATGGCCACCACCACACGAAGAACGTGAATCACCATCAGTGTTGTGGCGCTTTCGGAAACCCTCACGTCAGACATAAAACTAGTAATTCGAGCTGTCATCTTATTTAATATGCGGAGTTCAATATGTCGTAATTTGTTGTACGACAGGTAGCGGCCGAAGTCTTCTATTTCACTGTCACTTTCTTCTCAATAGTCTCGTAATGATCTTGAGTCGGAATGGCGATAAGTAACGCGATACGTTCGCAATTGTCGTAAAACTATAAATTATTTACACAAGTGTTTAGGTCACGCTATTTGTAAAGGTAAAATTACTAACGATTTTTTTGCATTTCGTAGCCTTTGTCCTTATTTGTTCAATCTACTATATTTGCCGAAAATGACTTTTTGATACAGAAAGATGCGCGCTTTAATTTCACGTCGATTAGTAAAACATTTAAAACATTTTTACTTTAAAAAAGCCGAAAAACATGTTTTTAATTTTATCGGTAGCGTGGCATCGTAACAATTTTTACGAAAGACAAAACCTTGTCCTGTAAAATTTGATTCATGGTAGATTCAACAAATAAGCACTAAGGCGACAATTTATATGTACCTACAAGATTATCGAGGTCTAACATCAATACAATTACAGAAATTCTCAAAATCAAACATTGCCACGATTTTGAATCGATTCTGAGACGATGGTGATAGGTAGTAGACTCGAGAATCAGAATAACTCATTGACTGTTTTTTCAATAAAAAGTTTATTTGAAAAACAATTCAATGCAAGTTATTCAAAGGCGTAGCACGGAAACGGAAAGTAGAACAATTAATCTTCGTAACATAGGTACTTATTATATCAGTGACATTTGGATGTGATTAAATTATTATTAATAATTAGTTATAAGTATCGATCATCAGACCTATAAAGATTTTAAAAAAAAATTTCGTTCGCACAAAATAACGCTTCACTCTCACAGCCCCACACTAGAATTCCCTGTGTCGTGGGTGCCATGGACACACACAAAGACAAATACATAAACACCCAGACCGAGAACAGAAATCTAAATTCATCATTTAAATTTCTGCCTCGTCGGAGATCGAACCTTCGAATGGTGGACTGGCGTATTAACCATTACACCACGCGGGTCGTAATAAATCTTTTATGTTTTATTTACTACGTTTTATTTATAGGAAATGTAATATTTTAAAGCTTTTAAACGTACCAACTTAAAATAAATTTTTCTTAGCATGGAAATATACTTTCCACTGTATTTAAGTTTGTTAAATGTCGATCTCAAAATGCATGACATCCCAAAACATTATTCCAAAGAACTGTTTGTTTAATTACCTAAAGAAAGAGCTTTACATGTTGACAATAGAGACGTAAAATCTTATTGAAATTATAATCAAAATATTTGATGCTGTTTATAAAACAGATATTTCTATAAAAATTATTAGTAACACATTATATTATTATAGTATCGTATACCGACATATTTTAATTTTATATATTAGCTATATTGTTACGTAGTAATTTTTTGTATACAAAGAATTATATTGTATATTTTTAGATATTGAAATTAAATATCCGTTACACAGTGGCGGAACTTTTATCAAAATAAAGTAACGCTAGATCTACCGCGTAAAAGTATTTAATTTTTATGACGTTACCATAAGAGTTTAATGACGTTACACCTAAGTATAAGGTCTTGTTCAGTATTATTAAAAAATGTTTATTTCTTGTAGCAATTGTTAACGCATTACAATTACTTTTAATTTATCGTTATTATTATAATGTAATGACCTAAAAGTAATGAACCAAGAAAATGATTAAGTTTAAAAGTGTTTATGGAATGATAAGAATAGGTAATTTTGTTATTATATTTATTTAATTTAAAGAAATTATTAATGTCATTATTAATAATTTAGGAAGAATTATTAATAATTTAATTATTTGATTATTGAACATCTGATCCTAACTGACAGTGGATTAGAATTTCCTAAAGTTAAAAACTTCCAAAAATCAAAATAAAAACATGACTTCGATAATTACTGAAGAATCTAAAAATGTCCATCTTACTCAGGTTAATTTTTAAAATTCCATTCAATGAAAACTGTTGCGAATCGTGAATCACCATAGATATTATTCTACTATAGAAAATAAAATAAATGTAAATGTTGTGAGTCAATTAAGTAATATTTGATCTAGTCGTTTTGAGATTAAAATTAAATGTTGTACTTAATTTTTATTTACTGTTACTACATCGATGTAATGAACTGTTAATTACACCCTTAGATATAGATCGCTATTGCAAAACCAAAGTATTAAAATTTCTGAATGTGTAATTTATTTTTAAATTTCACAATAGCTACATTGAGGTATAATGTAAATAATACGTAGTTACTAGAGGAGACACCTAAACTACTTTTGGAACTTACGTTAAGAGTTATACCTACCTATACCTAACTCACTTAGTCCAAGCGACGTAGATTCCTGCTAAGTGACGCGTTTTTTGTTCTAAGTTTTATTTGAAAATATGCCATATATATCAAACAGTGACTTTTCAGCAGTAAATTCAATATTATCTTTAAAACACCTTTAAAATTTATTTATAATATCAATTGTGTTTCGTAACGTGCGACGCGAGCGGTGGCCATGTTTTGTTACAAGAACATAACTCCCCCCGCTCCCCGCCTGCACCACTCGTACGCTGCTGCACACAATTTTTTTTCATTTCTTTCTTGTTTTAATAGTTTCTCTACATTATACTTCAATGCATAATTAAGATTCTGCTTCGATAGATGGATGAATGTATTCATTGCCACTCTGTGTCACTATTGTGAAAATAAAAAGTGTCATTAAAATCATAATATGTTTTATTACCTTCAAAAACTACTTAAAATAATTCATCATCCCGTTACAAAAGTACCTAAGTGTAAAATTATTCATACTAAGTACTTTACAAACATGTACTATCTACTTCTTTATAAGTATGGATTCCGGTTATAAAATAACATAATTATAACCTACAATGGATAGTATTAATGGTAAGCTGGAATATAAATACAATAAAATTATTCTTACTTACTAACTTCATAAAATTATTTAAAATACTTCTTAAATATGTACTTTACACAACCCTGAAGCCTTAATTAGGTAGATAACAACAAAATACACATTTGATATTTATCCAAAATTTTGGTTCATTTTTAATTGAGGTCTAATAAAGTAGGTATTATTACATATTTTGTAATTTTCTTGTCGGATGTTATTCAAGTTCAATAAATTTACTTAAATCTAAAAAGATTATTATGAAAAATTACACTACAAATATTTTAATTAATTATCAAACAACAATAACTATTAGAAAACTGTGCCAGGTGATTTCATCCGCGTTAAGAATAGTAGCGTAATGCTTGATAGCCTATAACCTTCCTCATGAATGTAGCTATCATATACAAAAAGAATTTTCAAATCGGTCCACTAGTTTCGGAGCCTATTCAATAAAACCAAACAATCAAATCTTTCCTCTTTATAATATTAGTATACATAGATGTCTAGACATTCATTTCCTTTACTTAATGTGAATTACTGCCGCTCGGTACACAAACCTTCCTACTTTCTAATTACGTAAGGAACAAGGCGGAAAGATTTTCCGTCATTATTTATAAAAAGAACAGTAAAACACATTGATCACTGTATGATTGTGTCTTATGTTCATGACATCCATGACAAAAGGAATTCTAGTACTGGGTTAACCATGAAACATTATCAATTAATTACTAGTTACGCCCCGCGGTTTCACCTGTGTTAATTGTAACATAATGCTTGATACCTTCTTCATTATTGTAGCTATCATACACAAAAATAATTTTTCATATCCGACTTATAGTTCCAGAGATTAGCTCGTTCAAACAAAACACTTTTCAGCTTTATTATATTAGTATAGAGACATTATTTACGGATTAACTTGACGAAGCAAATTACAACAATTACTCAAAACTAAGTTCAGTACCTTTTAGATGGTCCTCGGCCCATTCGTCAAACCTACGTGATAAATCGTCAGACATGTAGTTCTTCCAATCACCAATCTCACCTTTCCTTATGAATCTCAGTTGTGTTTGCTCCAAGTAGCTCTTGCCAAACGACTTCTCCAATATAGCGTCCAAGTTGACCGCCCGGTTGGTTTTCATGTTTTTGAACGAGAGATGATCGCACAGTTTGTCCACTTGCTCCTCGCTCAATTCCTTCCCTAAGAACCTGGCTGTTTTCTTGACCACGGTCGGTAGATCCCGCTTCATTTCCTCGAATTTGATGAAGAGCAGGTTTGGATCGTGGCGTCTGTTCCAAAAACCTGAAGGAGGAACGTTTAGTTTCGAATATATTTCTTAGGAAATGGGATAGTAGATGTTTAAAAATACATTATGTATGTGGGATAGAAATAAAAGAGCAGGTTTAGGACATCTTATAAGTTTATTTCATTCTATATTCAAACACTTGTCACATTTCTTCTTCATTCATCGTCTTACAGTAATAGTTCCCACATGTATGCAATTTATTTCTTGGAAATAAAAAAGAAAGCGAAAAATCTAACTGATTGATATACCCTAATTAGGTAACTAGTAACGCTTAACAAATCTATCAATAAATACACAGCAAACTCAAAAACACCTATCAGTTAAGTAGAAATAGAAAAGCAAAAAAGTAATAGACTACTGTTAGGTACTATAAGATTAATATTGTAAAAGTGGTGAATTGTGCTCTGTCTAATGTTTATGTTTATGTGAAATAGAAATATTAATTACGAAAGCTCTTGGTTTAAGGTCAATAAAAACATACCAAGTATATGATTCCAAACTGGTCCGAACGGCGCTCGGTCTCTCATGAACAGGTCACAAAACTCCTCAAATGTGCCTTTGAGTTCATGCACCAACGTACAGTAATGATAGTAGGACACTACCATGTCTTTGGGGTTACGCGATGTGTATATGACCTAAGCGAGAAGGGAGAGGACTATTTAATATAGAAAGAGAATAATTCAATCGGTAAGCAGATGGCACGCGGCAAGGAAGCAACCTAGACAAATTAGGATTTTATTTATTGACTTTCGGTCGCTAGGACTTCTAAAATCAATAAATTTGTAAGTAAAGAGATCAATATCAACAGTTTTTAAAAATTAACTTAAATATCTGTGTCTACTCAAGAGCTTTAAAATTAGTCATATCTATTTTTGGATTAGTTACGGAGTGGATTGAAAATGTAAAACGGATTACATTAGGTACAATTGTATATTTAAAGTAACTAGATAACTATGCATAGTAAATTTAAACAACCCGTTAATTTAACAAATTCCTGAAAGAGAGACAAGAGGTACCTATGAAGCTATGGCAAAATCTTACCTTAGGCTTCGCAGATCCTTCATCTCTCTCGATTTCAAGGGGAAGCAGGTCCCAGGGTAGATGGCTTCGTATGTACCGAGGGTGCGGAAGACGATACTTTACCAGGTCAACCGAAGTGCCCTTCACGGACTCGTCATGCCATTCTGCGTGACCGTCCACCATTATACAGGAGAGTTCGACGAGAGGACAACGGATCTATGTAACGAATTTTTTTAAATATAGATACCAAAGTAAGGGCAGACGAGTTTATATGCGTAGCAGAAAATAACAAGAATGATTCTGTTACTGTAGATCTAAGATTTTAGAAGATATATTTACGTTTTATGTGAGTAAAATTGTTTGTTAAAACATTTTAGAGGGACGACGAAAAAGCCCTGTCAGTTTAGGTAACAATAATTTACATAATATATTATTTCTTAGCTCGATTATAGCTTCAGACTAAACTCGTCAATTACTCATAATAACCGTAAGAGCTTAAACTGTTATGTAAGCTTAGTAATAGTAGAACGGTAATAGAAAGAATTTAACAAATATTGAAATGTTACAAGAGAAAATAGAGAAAACAGTAAAAAGACAATATTAGGATACAATGTAATAGGTACTTGTTGCAAGGATTTTGCGCCTTCATAATCCAAGTCGTGCCCGATCAGCCAGACCATTTCCTGGGCCCAAGTTGATCCTAGAAGTATGAAAATAAAATACCAGTGCAAACATTTTTTTTCGTGTAGTAAAAAGTGTCGACTAATATAACAATTACCTAAATTACTCTCTTGAATGTAACTGCAGCATTAAAATAATAATAATAATAATAAACAGGAGAATAGAGATATTAAAAAATAATAATTTTTCATTTTCAAATGAATATAACATATTATTTAAATTTAAAAAAATGAAAGATAAGGTGAAGCAATGTCATATCAATCTTTTCTGCTGTTTTTGCAAAATGAATCATTTGAATTAACTTACCAGTCCGCGGATACGAACACATCCAAACGTCGCTGTCCAGGACCTTCATATCCAGAATATCCTGTCCAATCGTCATGTAGTCAGCTGGAAGGATCACGCGCCCAGGGTTTATCTCCACCATGCAGTCCTTTTTCTCGAACATTCGATCCAAAAGCTCCCCGGTCTCTGGATCCAGTTTGGAAAATGACAGTTCTGGCCTCGACCTCATGTTTGGGAATATCAAAGTTATACGACTTTTGCAGAACTTATTTTCACATTAGAAATATTTTTCTGTGTGTTTACGCGTCCAGTTGGCTTGTGTTTAGGAAATGTAATGATCGCGTGCTATGCTGGTGTATTGCGTGTTTTTCTCAGCTTTCTCTAAGCTGGAGTGTTCACTTTCATTTCTATGCAGTATGCACACCTGCATTCTTAAATGGAAATATTAGATATTATTTATATAAATTCCAGTAGGTAGGTAATACCTAACTAGGTAAAGAACTGTAGATACACACATTTCCTTACCAAGTTCGTCGTTAATATATTCGATAACATTAATCACCGAATGATTTAAAACTATTTGATGGATTATATCTATATCTATACTAATATATAAAGCTGAAGAGTATGTTTGTTTGAACGCGCTAATCTCTGGAACTACAAGTCAGATTTGAAAAATTCTTTTTGTATATGACAGCTACACTCATGAGGAAGGTTATATTATAGGCTATCAAGCATTACGTTACAATTCTTAACGCGGGTGAAACCGCGTGGCACAGCTAGTTATCGATATAATGTTACCGACTCTTTTATTTTCTTTTCTGTTCATGATTCAGTAATAACGTTAAAGAAAATTATTGCCATGCCATTTATAAACATAAAAATTTTAGGATCTCGTATAAATTTGCGTAAAAATTATAATAGTTCTCGTATAATTTAGGTATCAAGTGAGACTAAAGTACTTATCTAGTAATTAGGACACTAGTGTTAATGATATAGTTTTGTAATGTTAAGCTTAAAATGCCTCAAGGCCTCAAGGTTCAAAGGACATTCTTACACACAATTCTTTGACACAATACTTAACACTTATGATTAGTTCAAGATATCAAAGATGCGTAGATCCCGGAATGCTTAAGTAAACAGAATATCACTAGGATTGGGTCACCGGGAATACTGATTCCCCAAAGCGGTGACATGGCGAATGAACGCTTTTGAATTTATAACCGAAAATCCTAGGGTGGGGCACCTGAATATTTTGGCGTGGACACGACCCTAACGAATACGCCTAACCTTTATTAATAATTATAATCTATGAGTTACGGGTATTATACAAGAAGTTTTCTTCTTGGAGTAAGTACTATCTGGGTAATAGTTGATCAGTATTGTTGATGGTAAGACAAGAGCTTAAACCCACGCGCTTCCGTGTTTCTTCTTGATCGACCACTTTCTGTTTCTACGAGTACTTATCTGGATATAGAAATGGAAGTCAGTACCTGTCCGTAGAAACTTAGGTATAGTACCCAACTTAACCCGTTAACGTGCACTTTGTCAGTGTTATGAACTATGGTGTTGAATTTTTTCTGCTACTAATATCTCATACATAAGGTAAGACCCATTCCGGCCAATAGGAAAAATGATGGGTTAACGATAAGGCATTTATGTAGGTACCTAAGGTAATAGGTAATCAGGCTAGGTTGTCATTAGGTAGCCAAGTATGCCAGTTTTCCCCGTGCCGTGAGTATATTTACTCTGTGGTTTCATTCAAATCGATACCGCGCATGCCCGTTCAGCACCATTGGTTTGGTTACTCTTATCCCTTAATTTAAAACTTCCTGTTGATTTCCCCCATAGCTTAGAGCGATAACATAACAAAACTGCTAGAAATTGTAAACAAAAGAACCAATAATAACTATCAAAACGTCCACAATGTCAAAAGTAATCAATGTTAATTCCAGCTTGGCTTATGAAATATTATTGTACTTAAACTCATTTTATTTAGGCATGTTTATTGTCTGCGAAACGGCGATGGGAATTTTAAAAGTGATAAATGTTACTTACCCTGAAGACACCTTGGCGACAGAAGTCGGGATATTCTGTGCATTATGCTTGATAGAAACCCTACGAATTTTTCTTGGGCGAAGAGGAAACTTAGCAAGTAAAAGTAAGTATTTGCAGGTGTTAACAGTTAAGGCGCGAATAAAGGTCTACCTGTAGGTACCTATGTGTAGTAATGTAGGTAGATACTGTACAGTTAACTATTTTCATGACATCCCTCCTCCCTCTACTCGAAGGATGGACCGGCTCTCGGCCATAGGAAAATGCAAACCTCAAAATTAAAAGTTAAAATGTTAGGTTTTTTTGGAAGTTCTGAACTTATGCATTATAATTGGTCTGTGCCATTTGTTCTCTTTACAGAAGTAGCAGTTGTCTTCTCGGTCCTCCTAACCATACCATCAGCAGTTGCAGTATGCTACTTCCTCATGTGCCAGACCTACATTCTAAGGCTAGAGTACATTTGGTGTCTGGTTATGTTATTATTTCATGCCCTAGAGTTAGCCTTTGCTATTTTATATTTATTTACAGTATGTCAAGCACAAAAGTATGATTAATGCTAAGTACCTACTTTCTAATACCAAACACATTATGATATGAGATGCCAAATGCACACTAATTGCCAAAGATTAGACTGGCTATGACTGAACAGTAAAGAGTGAATTAATGAAAAATATTTTTTGCTACCAAATTATGAACATGCTACCTACTGTTAAATCAAATTGATAACATAAATACTAGGAAAATAGTAAATATTGCTGTATGTACTCTGTTTTAAATATTACAATAAAATTTTAATATCAAGAAATATTATCTTGCCAAATGAATATAAGTATCTATAAAGAAATGAAATAAAATACAAGTAACTAGATTATAAATAAAAGGTATTGAATATGACATGAATAAGGAAAAAGACAATGGTTATCAAGTGCCTACCAATATATCCATAATGATTTTATATCTGATTATAATTTGACAGAATAAATGAAATTTTTATTATTCTTTTGCACTTAATTCACATACTAAAAATTTCTATTAAATGCAGGGTTAAATTAAAATTGTCAACTTATTATAATTAATTAAAAAATACAATATTAAGTAAGTCAATAAAACATTCAATCAATTAAATATTTTTATTCTCTTACTACAAAATCAGTTAATAATACTAAAAAAACTACTCTTTAGCAGGTGGAGTTAAATGGTCAGGTAAGGCATGACATTCAATTTTAGTAACTTTAAGGGCACAGCCTTCTGGTAAATTCCGCTCAATATATTCCAAGTATGTGTCGCAAGTTGATCCAGTGAGTCTTATTAAATGGATGAATCTGAAGTACGTTCTTATTTCATACTGGACCCTATGTTTTTTGTAGATGTGTACACACCTCAATAGTGTGTGTCTTTCCTTTTCTGATTTTCTTAGAGCCCAACTGGAAATAAAAAAAGAAAATATGTGTCATGAGTAATAGAAATGTCTTTAGTACCTATACACAACTTAACAAGAATGGAGCAACAACAGTTTAGCAGTAGAATTTCAGCTTACCATTCATATTAAGTTCAATACATGCTGCTCTATACTATATTTTATATATATTATAAATTAATTATCACTCGATCCTTGGAAGGAAGTCTTAAAAAATATAAAATAAAAGAAAATGCTATGAAAATACCTTATGAGTATACCAATCCACACATGGCAAGAACATTATAAACCAATGAAGTCATTAGTAAAAATGACTAAAACATACCTTTTAGACACTTCAATGCCTAAATGAGATGCCGCAGCGATACAGAACCAGGAGTAACTCAAAAGCACTGCGGGGTCAATGCCCCGCATCTCCAGTTCAACCCTCTTGTACAGCTTATCTAGTTCAATAGTTGTGGGAACAACTTCATCAGGCTTTGGTATTGAAGTCACTGTTGACGAGAGAGGCCTTAGAGCTGCAACATTGCCAGTGAACGTGTGTTGAACAATGGGTGAGGTTCGCAGGATACTCTGAAAAGATATTAATTATTCCAATAAAATACAATAAATACATATCATCATTAACTCTTTACTCCGAGTATGAGTGAATGCCATGAATGAGCCATGGTCTACCATACTGGCCAACAAGCTCTATACATAATATATTTTGTCTCATTTAAACAAACTTCATGCTGATAATATATTTGTAATAAATGGAACAAGCTAAAAAATCATAAAAAAAAAATTTTTAAACTTACTCTCACTATATTCATGTTTACTTTACTACTTCAATGCGCGATAATAATAATAAAACTTAGCTTTTATTACAGGAATCTAATTTTGCTGTGAATTAACCATAACGTAACCTGCAAAGTAGGGATGGCGATCTGAGATCGATTAATCGAAGAATCGATTTTTCGAGCAGAAAAGATTTTTTAAATCGATATGAAG
>DWQK01003731.1:0-11214 GCA_018231225.1 Noctuana stator | reverse complement strand
TATATAATATAAAAATTAATCAATACCAAGTACCTATCAACTTACTTGACGAATAACAAACAATTTTATGACAAACATATCTCGACCATATATATATATATATATATATATATATATATCAATAAGGTATTATTTAGCGACCTTACCATTTCCCGTGTTCTATTTAGGCATAACCAAGGCATAATGATTACCATACATGTATTCAAGGTCGGACTAAGAGATATAATATTCAAGGATATCATACAAGGGTGCCGTTGTCCACGAACACTAATACATAGGTATACCGGAACGGTCGTATGTGTGGGAACCACTACAAAAGTATTTAAATAAAATATTATTTAAATTAATGCTTAAAATATTTTAATTTATTAGAATGTAGGTATTACTCAAAAATTCTGATGATTTGTGAGGTGTAGCCGTTACTATGATAGTCCAGAATTCATAAGGCCCTAGGTTTGATTACCACCGGGGCAGTAGTTTAAATGTTGAATGTAGATTCTGATCTGATCTGTTCTCGGTCTATTTTGTATAATTGTCTTTATGTGTGTTCATAATACGACAAATGGAATCTTAGTGTACCTACCTGCTTACAGCTGTGGGTGTGAAGCGATAAAATATTCTTGAAAATCCAAGTTTAGCGAAATCTGTGCTGCATAAAGAGAGAGTTACAATGATAAAGAGAATTATATTAAAAAATAATGAAAATTACGGAATTAGCGCGGTGGTACCTGATTATTAAGTACCTAAGCCTTATGCTTCGTCATCGTCGAATATTCAGTTAATAACAATATTTTGGTGAACTGAACAAATCAATTTAGTAAACATAGTGTGTTTTAAATGCAATGTAAAATCGAAAGCTGTGTGATAGTAAAATTCGTATGCAAGTATTAATTCTGGGTCAAGGCGAGGTAGTGGAGAGAGAGGGCCTATACTCTGTTGTTATAAGAGATCAAGAGCTTGTCTGGTAATTATTTCGATTTTTTATCGCTTTCCATATTAACTATACATCTTAAGTGAGAGCTAAAGTACTGTATCCAATAACATTGTTTTTTTCGAACGTGTCCTCGATCTGGGATAGTTAATGTTTGAGCTCGCGTTGTCGCCATCGCGACAAATATCTGGGTCAAATGATTGAATAATTGTTAGATTCTTATAATAATTACGGTACGCAATGTAATTAATACGATGAAGTAGATACCCGCGTATTTACGGATTGGGCGAACACGATTAGTGCTTGCTCCCGTGTGTACTGTATTACTGTACGCGGGCTTGTCGCTAACTTTAAAAATGTTTTTATCGAAATATAAGGTTTCTTATGGGCTAATTCAAATTCTGTCAGAAGTATTTTATGCGAATCAGTGCTAGGGATCTATAGCCGCGATATTTCAATTTAGCACCTTTTGCTGTTCCGCGGTATTTACAAACTGCTCTTCCGCAGTATTGCACGCGCAACGACGAAATGTCATATTGGTACATTTTAATAGAATATTAATATTCTATTTCTTATATATACACTGTATAAAGTGCAATTTCGCTTTTATATTATTTAATTATCTGACATAGCATAGGTGTATGTTTCGATACCGCCTTTATGATAGGTTGTTGATTGTAAATAGAATAATGAATGGGGATTTTAGGTAAGGAATGTATATAATAACAGTTGGATTACTTAAATATAAATGTTTGTGTTGAAATGTAAAGTATAACTTATTTTATGTCGCGAGTCAATTGTTATTTTGTAAAACTTTAAAGTGTAAATGGAAAGATTTCACTTTTTAGTTTGCGGTACTATTGTTATTGAAATTTGAGGAAGTCTTTAAAGTTATTCTAAATTAATTTTGTTTTATGATTATATTCAATTTACTTTATGCTATTATTTGAAATAGGTAATAGGATTATCTAAAGAATGAATTAATGAAATGCATTCCATTCATTCATTCATTTTTAGAATTATTATTTCAGGCTTATTTGAAGGACCTGTTATTAATATGAATAAAGTATAAATGCAATGCAACTTTTTATGCAAAAACTGTTAATACAATTTATTAATATTTATATTAATATATTTATATATTTTAATGTTGCTTCTCACAAAATCTACTGTGTATCGTTACTTTTTTAGAAAATAAATAATAGATTAACTGTGTCCGTAGCTGTGTTGTGGTAGTAATCATGTACTAGTGAGTGATAATTATGTATTGTTAATAATAGCATTAACTAAAATATAATGTATAATTCCATTTATATGTTTAAAATTATGTAGCAAATAATACTTCAGCAAAAACATAACATAATAAGATAGGGTGCACATTTTTATTTAAACGAGAAATAGGCCTTAATATAAATGGTGTATTAAATAAAAAGTTCTGTTTTTGCAGTTCTTATACGTATATTCATCTAAGAAAATGGAAATGATATCTATAAAGCTATAAAAATACGTACAAACCGAATTTTAACTTCAACGAGGCACCTGTGGGTCCAAAGCAGGCGTGCTTGAAATTAAGTATGTACATAATACCCAACTTTTGTATTGTACAGATTATGTAAATAAATTTATTGTTGAAAAAGTTAAATAAAATATTTTAATATTACATACTGTTCATTTATTACTTTATTTCCCTCACAGTTTATTCGTTAGTTCGCTGTAGTGCATTTCGCTCGAGATTCTAGAAGCCAGTCATGACAAGTATCAAAAAGACTTAGTTCCTTGTTTCATGTAATTTATTTTGGATAATTCTAGCATTCTGACATAACATTTAACGTTATTTGAAAATAATGTAAACTTTTAATGCAATCTATATTTAGAAAAAAACATACAAATAATAATCTATTAAAAACAACAAAAAAATTGCACTTATTTATAACTCGCGTTCCAAAAAAATCCAATTTCATAGTTGTCGCGCACATACTGAAATTTAAGACTTAGATGGTTTTCTCATGGATGCCGTGGTCTTGTCAGAACTGCACCAAATTAAAATGGGACCAAACGAGAAGCGTATCTCTTCGCAGGATGAGGTGTTGTATCAATGCTGTCTGTCAATTTTGGTTTTATGGATTTTAAATCCGCGCTAATGAACGGATTGAATTGGATTCACCCGGTATTGAGATGCTCTTGACTATAGATGGCAGCAATAAGTAGGTCTCTACCAACCAACAGGAGTTAGTTTCTTAGTTAAGGGGTACCGCTTCCCAAGTTTAGGACACCAAGTATTTTGGTCGCCACTTGCCAACGTACGTAAGGTCAATTACCAAAATTCCGACTCCAATAATTGTGAGCGCAGTGCCCTGGAGTTTCTTACCTATGTAGGTAGGTACTATGTAGACTTTTATCGCTCTGCTTACCAAACATTAAAACCAAAAGCAAATCATCTTGATGGTTTAATAAACATCGAATCTAAAAGAGAACTTAAATCAAACGCCTCTTGAGCGGCACGCCGCATCGCAGGTCGACGGCCGCCAGCATTTTCCGTGTCGCTACGCGTCTAATAGCGCCATTACCACGTCCGTGAAATCGTGATGCCGACCGCTGCCCACAAAATGTAATGCTCCATTTTTCTATTTTCCCCGACGCCTCGCTCGGTGATTCTCAAGCTCATCGATTCAGAAAGGCATCATTCATGGTACAAAACACCGCAATAGACAACAATACATCAGTATTGTTGTAGGCAGTCCTACCTACTTCCTACTCCGCTTTTTACGCCTCGACGTGAACGTGTCTAATGGTTTTGTGCTCCTTTTATTTGTGATAATTTCATTGTAATTCCTATCTTATCAGTAATACTACCTAACTTTGAATGAGTTTATTAACAGTTACACTGCACCACCTACATCATAGTCGTGATTGGAATGCAAACAAAGATCTTAGTAAGCACATCCATACACGCCAACGTATCGTTAGCATTTAGATAAGTTTATAAAGCAGTAAACACTCAAGCTGAGCCTGCAGAATTTATTTAGCCAATAAATTAAACAGTATGGTGCCAAGATTTAGTTGCGATAGTGAGTAAAAGCTACAAAACAAGAAAGCAAGACAAAGCTACGCGGTTCGCTGCCTCGCTACGGCGCATAGCCAGGCTTCTAATGAAAGATTGACGATAAATTCTAATTACACCTAAGTTGCTGACTAATTACCAGGTGGCATACGTCGTTGTGTACTGTAAAATATGATTATTCTCGTTTGCTTCTTCGTAAGTCATTGGCTGGTTATGCACAATTTAATCAGGGATTTATGTAGTTGCACCAAGAACTTACAGTCTTACTAGGTATTATTTAATCTGTAGGTAGACCTTTGAACTAAATTACCTACCTACATTTCATAGGTACCTTATCAAACTACACGTCAAAACATAGTAAGTATAAATATTTGAAATCAGTAGCCGTGACCATCGGCCGTATCATTAACCATCAAAATTAACTCACGAAATGAAACCTAACTGTTAGAACGGTGTTTTATGCTTTGATGCGGCTGTCTAAGTATCTACTTATACAACCACTAATTCCAGTCATATTATAAAAATTGCTCATACCTACCATAGTTGCGCACATTATTTAGTGAAGGAGCATTCAACTTTGTAATTTTAATATGATGTCATTGGTGGCCATTTGCGTAATTCGTAATTTACTCGGCGTTCGTAATACCTAGTGAGATCCTATTTATTTATTTTTACCTACGAATTTAAAGTCTTTTGTCTATACGTAAAGAGTTATTATAGGTAGGTACTTACCTACATGATTGAGACAATGTTCATTGATATTCATAGTTATAAAATCATAATATTTTTATAAAATAGGAAAGCCAAATTGTTTTTTTTGAGCCGTTTGAGCAAACAGGTATTTTATTGTTTCAATTTAAAATTGATAACATTTAAAACAGAATATAATATAGTAGTCGTAATAGTTATAGGTACCTACAGAATAATGCAGTAAGTGGAAATGAAGAAAAGAGATCGTAACATTGGAATAGGCCGCTATGATATTATTTATTTATCTACATCCTATTGCGGAATGAGCTGCAGAAAGTATAATAAGTACTAAATAATAAAGTTTTCCACAATATTAACCTGTATGTAATGGAGGCCGATTTATTATAAAAGGAACTCATCGTAATAGCAGTGATATTGTTTTCCATAAAGGAGTTCATTATAGCTAATAAATCTTATAATAGACGACGTATTGTACTGATTCTAACAGTTGGCGGTAGGTACGCATTTTTCTATGGGTGTCTAGGTACCAATTATTGAGGTACTTACCATTAGACTTAGAACTAACGTAGTTAAAAAGTATAATTATGCTGATGATGTAGTAACCGGATAACATTCGCACAAGAATTTCATTTGCACATTTAAATTTATTTTAATGAAGAGCTCGGAATTTTAGTTGCGTTTTAATCGATGTCTAAGATAGCAGGATAAGGTGAGAAAAAATAGGAAAAAATAAATAAATACGTAGGTACCTACAGCCGAACATAGAATTTCCTCCTTTTTGAAATCGGTAATTAATGGAGTATTATGGATCTTTTTGATATTTCTAAAATGATTGTGTCCCGGTAGCAATTCGAAAATGTTGGAAAAGTAGCAGTTTGAAAAGTCGGTTATAAGCGTAGGGATATGGGGCCGAATGGGCTTTGCCTTTCCCCGAAATAGTATGGTACCCACCCCAAGATTTTCAGTTACCGATTCAAAGGCATTTTATCTCGAGGAACCCCTGAAAAATACCCCTAGCTATGCTAATGCGTTCGGTAGGTTGCCTACTATTAAGAAGATCGAATAAGTTTCGTCACGACACTCACAACTATTAAAAACTTATAGGTAATTGTCACTAGGTATTCATTATCGAAGATTTTTACCGATATTACACCTATTTAACCTTTCGTTTCATACTTACCTGTAGGTTCTGCCGTATGTTACGTCAGCTATATGTAATATCTGTAAAGTGTGCAACGTCACATATTTATGTAGTGTCTATCTAATTGGTTGTTTATTTATGTTGTTTCTGCATTCCACTGACTAGTTCACATGGTTCACGAGCTAACAGCCAGTTAGTGTAAATAAAGGTCAGCTGAAAGGTTGGCGGGCGCAGGTGGTGATGGCGGCAAGGCGGCGTGGCGTGGTCACCTGCAATGTCATGCACCTTACATTTTCCACGGCGGATGCGCGCGCGCCGACGCGTGGCGGTAGGCACCACCGGTCGACGGCTCCTTCACGCGCCGCGATCGCGTTAAGCCGAGGGCACACTGGTTGGTACTGAGCTTTATTTTTCACCACAGAAGAAAGATTTCTCCATGTCTCTCCCTCTGTTTTGTGTAATGTCAAATCTAGAATAGGTACTTAGGTACAATAAATACAATCTGTATGTATTTTACTGTGAATTCATTATAAAGAAAATGGTAGAACAATAACTGAAGTAATACATCTACTATTGTGAGTGAACTTAGTGCTAATAGTCTACAATAAATATCATTATGATTTTATTATTTATGGAGTCTTGATAGTTTTTAATCTGGTGTTCGCAGTCGGGTGTCGGCGTTCAGGCCAAGATATTTCCGTTTTAATTGCTGGTTAAACTATAAAGGTTATAGTTAATTAGAGTTGGAGGGGTGCATGTGTAATGTGGGCCTTCTCCGGAACGAACGATTACAGATAATCAAGAATGTAACTATCTTTAAGCTAGAAACTAATTATATTGAACTTATTTAGTTGAAGTCACACTTTTGGGCTGTGTGTTTACTATCATCATCATATTGTATTAAAATACATACCTATTATGGTTATTATAATCAGAAAAGTTACAATAGCGTTAGTGCAAAAGTTGCAAAAGTGATTTAACTTGTCGAGAATAAAGTCGAACAAAAGTTAAAAAAAATAGTTTATAAAACAATTTCTACTGATTGATAAATTGACTTAAATAATGAATACTATCTAATAGAGAAAAATTACTGTTGGCAGTCTGATATATATGCAATAATATGTATCAAATTGTAACTTTTAAAATGATACATAAATTTAAAAAGATAATATATAATAAAGATAATAATTATAAAAGAGCAGACACACCTAGATGTGGAAGTGTTTAAAAGAACTGCGTGTAACCAGAGTAAAACGATACTAAGTATTTACCGGTCGTTTTATTCTAGCTTTAGAGTAGGTATGTCTACCTAGGTTGTTGGCATTTCACTCCAAATGCTACTGTTGTTTTTGCTAGAATCTTGGAAGTGGCCATCGACCAAGCAAACGTTTTTACCATCAGCGTTACAACCAACCAACGGAAATTACAAACCATTACTAAACAGAACTGTCCGTAACGCTTACCCGTCCGTAGTTTCTGAAGGATTTCACACAACGGCAAAACTTGTCGAATAAAAAAATTTCTAATTAATGTAAAAATACCTAAAAATTGTTTTTAATCAAATTTATTAATATGACACATTATAATAATGATAATTGTTATTACAAAAAGAGATTCTGTTAAGTTAAAAATTCCCGCGTAATTTACAAAAACGAAATAATATTGAAATAAAGTTCGAATCATTCGGTACCACCGTTGCCCTCATAACCACTGTTAAACCAAGTCTTGAGGCATATTATTATATTATGTACAGTACAGTAAATGTGTTTTGGTTGGGAAGGGTGGACGCCGGACCCACTATATAGGCAGTCAGTCCTCCGAATAAGTAGCAACGCTATACTTACACTAACTGGGATTATTAGGTACATAATGCAGTTCATGTCTAACGATATAAGAATTACCAGTATAAATTCCGTTATACCTACTACGGAAGTAGGAACTTTCGTAGAGCAATGAATGAAATGGATTTAATTTAATGATTTAGTACCTATGTGTTTTAATATCACTGTTTATAAGACTCTTAAACTAGTTAATTTATAATGTTTGCGATTAATACTCGACTGTTATTGTTTCTTGTTTTTCTCGGATTACTGTGCATTTCGCTCGATTTTATTTATAATATTTGTTATTCACTTACGTATAAAAGATTCGGAGCTGTTCTTTAGTTAAATAATAATTTAAATAAAAGCAGATTTTAAAAAGATTTTTGTATAAAATGTGTCGTCTTATTTTACGTTACGGCAAAAATTCTTGTTAAAAATTCTTTCGATGAGGTTGGTTCCGAATTTTTCTCAGCCTAAGCTCGAGGCTCGTCTAATCCGGTATCCAGTAGCCATTGGGCCAAGCTTCGGGCGGTCATCAACCGCCGTCGTCATGGGCGAGCGACCACCACCGAGCGATGCCTTGGATGAGCTACGCGTGCAGCCACAGGGTTACTGCTTCACGGAAATTTTAATACCTGCCATCGTTTTTTTATTCAACAACCAAGTTAGAACTAGACTTTTTCTCAGGATACGTACAGCGGATTAGATTGAGCAGTTTTTGTGATAAGGACTGGTTTTGTTGTTATGTAGGCATTAGATAAAGAAAGGGCAATTTAGTTTTATCGGTGTAAAATTGACTAAGTAAATTCACAGTCGTGTTTGAGAGTTCTGAGCAGTCTACAGATTTTCGATTAGCATTAACATCCAGATATTCCGTAGCGATTGGCAGCAGACGTTATCATTAATCACGTTCAGAATTATCACATTTTACACTGTGAATTTCCTCCTCTTTAAGCCAAATTAGACCAACTTGGCAATAACTGTCTTGCGTCAAAGCCAATTGATACCTCAGATATATTGTTTTTTGTAAGTAATTTATCAAAAAATGATCCAAGCACATAAATTTGGTCACACACAAGTATAGCGAGGCAAAATTTAATACCGAGCGTTGCTGCCTTCAGAACTATTTAAGTGTCATCTGTGGCAATTTCGAGATGCTATCTCTGCTTTATTATTCGAGTTGCCACGCGATGGTTAATTGTTCCATGCTAATGTTATTGTGTTATTGTACCTTCAAGCATACAACCGCTTCGGTGTAATACAAGAATGAAAAATTATTCAATAAGTCGTATTTAAACTTGTGAAGTTGTTGGGTTCTCGCTGGTCACTGCAGGTTGAATAAATATTTATCAAGAAAAGGTTTAACTTCCGATCCAACCTTCAGATTCTGTAATGGGATAGAGGAAACTTCTATCCATATCACTTTAGTAGACGAATACTGGAAGACCGTGTTACGTCAAAGATCTGGAACCCATGAGCGTTATATGGTTCTTCACGACCGTTTTCCTTGGGGACCGGATTTAACAGCAGGGGTCAACTACAATAGATCAAATTGGTGGAAGTGGCTGTTGAGTGATACCCTAAATAGTGCGTGTTTCAATTCGTCAACATCTCTGTGGTCTATTATAACATGAATACCAATTCTTGACTGTGGAATAAGTTTTATAGACAATAATTTGGAATAAACTAAAGAGCTACTTACGTAAGGGTGGATTAAAAAGTATTTGACACCAATGGCATTGTAAGAGCATTTCCTACTTTATTTAACTAACACCTTTAAAATTATGAGAGTCAAAATGCTTTACACAGTGTAATAGAAAGTTTTGGGCCTACGAGTAGAGATACTAAGTAGCGGCACACTTTCGACACAATTATTACCTAAATTATACCTCTACGAAGCCCTTTTGTGAAAAAAGGCTATACTGTAGCCGACGACATTACGAACGAATTTCTATTCGCTTAGTCGACTTGATGGCGGCAATCCAGTCGATGCCGTTGGTTTCACGAATCGGAGAAGGTTGAAACCCGAAATTACTTAGAGCCCGTTCACACAGAATAGAGCCCATTTTCGCCCAAAAATTTGTCGTTTGACAGCAAACTTATTTTGGTCACAAACGTCATTTTGCCGACACGAGTTTTCGTGATTTCGTAAGTGTCGGTTTTTGTACGTTTTGGCTATTTCTACGGCGGATTGTCTAAAAAAGTGTCCCCGCGGTCTTTAGCCCCAGAACCGCAACCGCTACTTATTCAGACAGTTGACGACTTGTGAAATTGGCGCAAAGCTAGAGCAGAATGACATCAATCTGACTTTCACAAGAAATTGTGTTACTGTTCATTTGCTTGTACCGCTGTAATTTTCTATATTATTAACAGAATGGAGACTATAAAACTGAGTAAGAATGCAGGTATTTATACTTAGTTAATTATTATATTTGTCTCTTTACGAACACGGAATTGCGGAGCTAGTTAGTTGTTTAATATGGTTAGAGTTAGATAGTATAATACGAATCGAGTGTATAATAATATGTTTATCTTTGCTATACGAGTAAATATATGAAAAAAAGGAAAAAAAAATCCAAAGAAAAGCTAAGAGAGAGAGAGAGAGTGTTACCAAAAAAGTTTATTTATTGTGCATAATAAATAATATTATTTACTTAAAATTCTTGTAAACACTTTAAACTAGAGGTTATAAAGGGTCAAAACTAATTCTTATTGCAATTGTTTTTCGGTCTACCCTAGGTGATGGTAAAAGTACGCGGTAGGCTTAACCTTATGTTATATCTTATCCAGGTAAATAGAAATCAGAATTAAAAATGTAATAGTTTTGAAATATACCATTGCATGATAAAAAAAATAGGTCATATTTAATAACTACCATTAACGTCGACGGCGAAACAATACATTTTCTATTCGTGGCGGCAAATTAAAGTAACTCTTATGCTCTCCACTGGGCATAAAGTTCTACATCTACGAACTGATATGATAATTGAGTGCATTCTCTACAGTTACGAACGATATTTTATGTAGTGATCTTAGTCTGTATAAAGTATGAATGAACTAAACATGAATGAAATAAACAAAGAAATAGAGGTTATAATTTTTTTTTATTTTACGTAACAAATCAGTTTTTTATTTTAAGTACTCAGCTACCTATTTAGAACGATTTCGATTAAACACGATAAATTATTTAGGTAAAAAAATTTGATATTATTTTAAAAATAAATCAAACAAAGAGGTGTTTTATAGTATTTAGGTCTGTATCTAGGTGTTTCTTTTTTATAGGACATGCAGAAATGTGACAGTGATTAGGAGTATCAAGAATATTATAGAGGTCAGTGATTGTAGTAGATATCATAGATATTAGATATCTATAAGGTACCTTTTTCTAAAATATGAAGCATTACAGATCTACTCATTATATTTATCGTGATCAGCCATAAATTTTATATAAACTTTGTAAAAGATGTTATAAAAATATTGAATCATAGCAAAACATAAATATAAAAGAAGGCTGTGATGAAGGGGTGTAACTTAACAAGATTTATTG
>DWQK01003730.1:0-11215 GCA_018231225.1 Noctuana stator | reverse complement strand
AAGGCAATCGGCATTGAAGTTAGTGCGCAATATTGTTTCTTTTGACAACCCTTGTGGTTTAGTGGTTACTACGCCAGTCCACCATTCGAAGGGTCCCGGGTTCAATCCCCGGCAGGGCAGAAATTTAAATGATGAATTTAGATTTCTGTTACTGTTGGTTGTTTATGTATTTGTCTTTGTATGTCCAGCTCAACTGAAAGCGGATTTATTTTTAAGGTGTCACACCTTCCATAAAATTCCAGTCCGCGGCCATTTTTGAATAGCCTGTGAAATCGCTTATTAATTTACGTTCCTTCCACAATTCACAAATTCATTTCATAGTGGGTGTCCATTGTATTGTATAATCCAGAATCGTGTCACGGGCGATTATCGCTTACGCAACGCTACAGCAGCCAGTACTAATGTCTTTGTCGTTCCCATAGTCGATGCAGACCATTATAAGCTAATTGGACAGTAACGCGAATGTATGAACACGCGCTTTTTAATGTTCATCGGATACGGCAATTGACCGATACATGCGTAATGATTGTGGAATGTCGTTAAAAGATTGTGAAGTGCGATAAAATTGATTTTGGTATTGTTATTGCATATAGGTGGCCACGAAATGATTAATGTATGGATTTATATTGCTTTGAATGTAGCTCTTGGGCCGTACGTTTTTATGGCAAATTGCTACAGAACTAATTACAATCAAACTTCTTGATTAAGTTGACCCTGATATAAACTGAATTCTCTATAAGTTATTATAACTAAAAGAATTTATAGTTATTTAAAGTACTTCAGATGATAAAAATAATTATTTCGTTAGCATTTGATTGGAGAAAAAATAGGTAGTCTTTGTAAAGCTCAATGATAAAAAAAAACTTGTACGTTAATGACTTCTGATAATCGTGATAAACATTTCTTGCAGTCACACGGGACAAATGAATGTATATTATGATGTGAATGTGTTAGTATACTCTTGTAAATATAGGGGCCTTATTACGGTAGCTTTTCAGTGTTTTTCTGATATTCGTCCGTTCATAAATAAATAAGAAAACGTTATGAAAAATATTTTTTATCTATCATAGTACCATAAAGTATATATAACGGAACCAAATATAACCTACACGGCGTCGTTGACATTTGAGTGAAAAAATATCACGACCCATTGAAATTCATGTGGGCAACGAAAACGTGAACTGACAAGGCCGTATCCGAAAACAGATATTTCTGTACAAGTTTACGACATCGATGGCGCATAGTGTCTCTCTTTGAATGCTAAAAGAAATCTTTGCAGCTTGCACGCGACGTTTTCACATGTTTTGTGTTGTTCTTACTACAAACCTGTGTACAGTATAACTAGCAAAAACAATTTTATCACCTTAACATTTCATTCAATGTATTGACGGATATAAGTGGGAAGGTGTATCCAACTTGCAAGTAGGTAATATTACTAAAGTAAAGTTGGCGACTTTACTTTTGCGCAGTTTATTGTCGCACACATTATTTGCTTTGTATGAAGCACAATCAAATATAACATAATCAACTTTCCAAGATCGTATATTAACACATTTTATATTATCGTCCCTATTTAGCACTGTTAAGCCCCTTAAGAGTTCTTAACTTAATTTTCACTTACAGTTTTTAAGACATAATTTTAATTACTAAAATAGTCTTAATAATTTACAAATTAAATTTATTTATAGGAATATTTATGTTATTTTCTTTTTAGCCTTAAAAAAAGAGATCTAGCTTTCTGGATGTTAACAACGCATGACTTTAAGATTGACACTTTGATAACCCGCACTCGATCTAATATGATTCTTATGTCGACGACACATAAGCCAAAATTCCATGTAGATCATATTATGTCAATTCATTAGTGCATAAGCAACAGTTATAACTTGGGTCAAGTCAGGACAATGGTCCGGTTAAAATTCTTGTTTGGACACCTGTTTATACTGTGGATAATGATGTGGATAGATGATTTATGTTATATAGATATCTCCATAAGCAGAGGTCAAATCTTGACCGGACATTTGTTTCTAGGTTCTTCCTTTATGGAATTAAATGAAGGGAAATATAAAAAGTTTCTTTGTACATGGTATCTACCCATAAGTACACATTAACTTCGCTATGTTTTACCGTATTGTAATGGCACTAAGATACCATTTAACTAGATACATATGTATATTAATATAAACGTAAAGTATATTTGTTTGGTTTCTAATCACGCAAAAACGGCTGATCGGTTTTGAACGAAATTTTAGACACTGATAGTTCGTACTTTGCATTGTATAGGATACAATAGGATACTTTTCATTCAGTCCAAACAGATTTCTTTCGAAAGCTAATTATTACAATAAGACTCATTAGAATTTCAATTTTATTTTAACTATTTTACATACTTAGAACGGTTAGAATTGTTGTTGTATAAAACAATGGGTGTTTCTAGTACGAAGCAATGAACGTGAAGCATTTAAAAAGTTCTCGTTTTTATCACAGTTTACGTCACAAAACCTATTTGTATTTTCACATCGCAACGCATGAATAAACGCCATATTTTATAACCGACAAGCTATAATTGCAGTTTTTATTGTCACATGTCTGTCAATTATCCACTACAGATTTATTCTACGAGGCCGCTATATATTCTACACGAATTTGCAATGTAAATAACTTAAAAAGTTGTTATTTATTGCTTTTGTAACATTATATAGATCACGCGAACGTTACTGATCGTTAAGATAAACCAAGATGATGTTTATTTTTAAAAGTTACTTAAGCTAAAGCTGTGGTAGGCAAGTTGCTAAACCGTTGTCCTAGGTAAACGACAAACGCGACGCGACGCGACGCGATTTGACAAGACGCGAAAATATCAAATAGTCGTTGCATGCATTTGTGTCCTACGATGTCGCCTTAATCTGTCTTGCGTGAAGTACCTATTAGTCATAACGTGTCGCGTCGCGTCGCGTCGCCTCATGTCGCGTCACGTCGCTCAACTAGGACGACGGGTAAGAATTAGGACTTGTATTCGAGAGGTTAATGTGACAGAGGGATGTGACAATATGTGATAGCAATACTCTGAGTTACTTTGAGTATTGCTTGCGTATAAATCTGCTCAGTTACCAACTACCAATTAGATCCACAACATTGTTTACTTAATTGCCAACGCGCACGCAAGTAATTCAAAACGGAAACTAATACTCGAATTACATGCATAGTACATCGTTTTTATAATAACTTAGGTAGGTACACCTTCGAAATAAATTGCTGTTAACGCCGGATTAGGAGAAGAATTTCAGACTTAATCAGGTTGTATCATGTCTTCAAATAGCTGATTGCCTTCAACCCTTTTTACGTCCCTCTGCTGTGCCTCGTGCCTCTCCCCACAATCGGGGAAGGCCTGGAGAATACTCTACCACCCTGTTCCAATGCAGATTGGTGGATAGCGATTATACACATATAAAGACTACCTATATGAAGTGGAACCTGCACAGTTCGCTGGGGAAACCTACCACTATGGATATGAAATTTCGGATCTTTCAGGTCTTCTATCCACCCTATTTGAGGTTGGACGCGAGTGTCTACGGGTTGCAGATGAATGTTAGTCTCCATGGCCTAAACATTCGATATAAAGAAAATGCAGCTGCAATTATTATTGTATAACATTACATGAGGCGACCATCAGCCTCCTGGGTAGCAGCGCAACTACGTGCGAACTCAGGCAGGACACAAGCATGCTTGAAGTAGGATGTAGATGTCCATGGGTCGCAGCGACCACTTAACACCAGGTGACCTGCATGCTCGTCTGCTACTTCGTGTCATAAAAAAAGCGGTGACAGAAATGAGAGAGGAATTTGAATCGAATCAGTTTTGTAGTGTGGGAAACCTAGCAGTACTGAATCACTTTTTCGTAACAGTTTTTTTTTTGTATACGATACAATAATCGATTGGCGGTTAGACGCGCGTTTTAATCGTTTAATTGGACTCGCTCTGAAAATAAGTTGGACAAAGCGGTTTTGAACTACTGTGTTTGCAGCGCAAAAAGAAAGGGGTTAAGATAAAAACGATAAAAAAGGTGCTATCAAAAACTAATGTAATGTCTTGAACATTGTGAAAAGCAAAAAAAGTTTATGATTGGCCGATCATTTTCTGGGCGACTGTGTATTTTTTTGTTTATTTCAAGAAAGTTATTGACCTAACGTTTTATACTGAAAATGTCAAAACTCTATTGGTATAAAAGACTACATATATAAATATTTATTTTATACAAAATTTATATCTTATTAAGTATAATAAATTATACTTACATCGTTTAATCATATTACCGAAATTTCACCAATTATGTAAAGTAAGGAGTAATTGAGGTTACTTTTTTTTTTAGAAAAAGTTATCGAGCCTTACATTAAAATTTTTAACACGGGTGAAACCGCGGGGTACAGCTAGTATTACCTAAACCTGTATCAAATCATCGAATAAATGTAGGTACGTCATAACATTCATAACAGTACAGAAATCGAATTGGTAGGTACGTTGAGTCTATGAAGAGGGCATAAATGTAAATATCTTAAGAGCCCTATAGGTTATTGCAAAAGGAAGTAGGCACTTTGCCAAACTCATGTATATGTTGACATGACGACGACGAAACATGTGTCATAAAATGTATGGTAATATTTTTTATACCTAAGAAAATGTAGCTTTTTATCATGAAGTATTTTATAAGTACGAAATACTTAAGTCACGTGTATTTTTCGGGAATGGTTTTACAACATGCAGCACGGATTGGCCACTAACCTGTATGTCACAATTATTTAATCTGTACCGTATCTCCACCAGTCACTGGGGCAGCGTGGTTGATGCCCCGGGCCTTCCCCGGTTGTTGGGAAAGACCTATCCCCATGCCCAACAGTTGGCCATAAAAAAGATTACATACATTGTACAAATAACCTTTTTTTTTACTGACTAACATATTAAAGCAAAGCATTTGCTTTTAGTAGGTTAGGTAGATACTAATGATCGAACAAAAAATTTACTAATGCACAAATTGTCCTCAAAAGTTAATGAGCTCTTTGTATAAGAATTGAATGGCACAAAAAGTAACGAAGGTGAAGCCTCAATATTAACGAAGTAATTATTTAGGTATATGCTGCAAAAATTATATTTAATACTTTAAAAAACAAAATGCAAGTAATAGGTTTTATTTTTTTTTCTATTTAACTTTACGCTGGCCAAAATTAAATGTGGACTGGTGGACTTCGAGAACGATGTAGGTACTCGTAGACCATGTTCGTAGATATCAAACAATGACAATTTTCCACAATTTCTTTCATCATAGTGACTGCAAGTGATAATTTTTTTTATATTGCAAATTTGATGATTCCAAAATTCAGCCACTTACATAAAAAACATAAAAAAAATGTTTAAAAATCTTATTATTCCATCGACCGCGGCGCCATTCTTAATTTAATTCTCATAGGAAACGAACCATACATTCCAACAAAACTGCAGTGTTGCCAATATAATTAAAACACTTATCCGTAAAAATAAACGCGGGAAACGTAAAGTTAAGCACATGTAACAAGGTCGGCAGGACATCACGTAAGCCTCGGACAATTTCCATACAAATTACGGTCACTTTCGAAACCCTATTGAAAATCGGCCGAACAAGTATTTTCGACCATTGTCTCACAACAATCACCATTTCGTATGGCATCAAGGAGCGAAAAGATCAAAATACGAGTACCTACATACACACGTTGCATCATTTTCTTCATCAATACTTTATCTGGGTTGCCAGTACCACTTACTTACATTAATATGGAATTATGGCGTCATAAATTGACCGCGAGCTCGTTTTGTCCTATTATAAGCAACAATAAATAACTCTTGAAGTACTTACTACTAACTTTTAAAGTAATAATTGAATTTATTATACCTAAGCAATATAAAAGTATGCCGAAAATGAAGCCAAGCTTACTAGTTTACTGCGAAAAGTCACGATAAATAATCTACAATCCAATCTATTTATGTACAAAGACATATTTTTTATACACTGACAAACGAGCCTCGTTCTTTACAAAGTTACACAATTTATGTTACTACCTAAAACAGTAACAAATTATCCCCAAATTACGCTATAAATAAAGTCTGTGAAGTTATTAAATTCAAATGTAATGTAAATAACTGTCATGAACAAAAGTTTGTTATATTTACTTACGTACGTTTTGTAATCAATCTAACTACTTTTATTGCTTCACGGCCAGTGATTAATTATACATGACATATTCTGGCAATTAAATTAAAGCTCTTTAGCAACACTGAAACATTGCACTGCAGTTGGTAAACCACTGACATACTACGGTAAAATATAGTCTATTGTTAAATAAAAAACATTTTATTTTGTAGTTCCCGATAGTTCGCGATTGTCAAAACCATAACTTTAAACTTTTATTTATTACTAGCTTTGCCAAGTGGTTTCACCCGCTTTAAGAATAGTAACGTAATGTTTGATAGCCTATAACCTCATGAATGTAGCTATCATATACAAAAAGAATTTTTTAAATCCGACTTGTAGTTCCAGAGATTAGCGCGTTCAAACAAACAAACAAACTCTTCTGCTTTATTACAAATCACTGTTATTGACAAAATCAACTATTGAGATACCAGTAACAAACTATTACAATTTAAATTTAAATAAAAAATAATATCTAATATATTAAATAACATAATATTAATAATTATGTTATTCATTGAAGTACCTAAAATATAATTTATAAATTCGAAACTTGACATACATTTTCATGTTATAGGCTGTTTCGCAGTTACACAACAGTTTTTAAGAATTAATATCGAGGCAATTCACATGTTTAGTTAAACAATGTCATACACTAAGTATCTTTATTATTGTGTACTATTCTTTATACAATTTTCAATTCAATTGTTTTGTAGTTATCTTAAATTGTTTTCATGCGTGTATAATTTGTTAAAAAACCTTTTGATGTACCTGTAGTTAAGAACTATATACTTACTTTTAATGTTTTAACAATATCACTTCCTAAACTGAATTAAAATAAGTATAGGGAAGAGCCCAAAACGGCCCGCATAAAGCCAGTTAGCGCTTGTAAAGGATATACCAATATATTGTCACATACGAGTATATAGCTTCTTAGCTTCTTATGTACATTGTGATAGAAAAACTTGTACCTACTTATATCGTATTGTAAATAATACAATTATTTTAGCCAGATATTTAAATCAGTATCTAATTTTAAAACAAAATAAAAATACAGACATTATTATTTTCTGTTTTTATTGACGTAGTGACTTCTAATGTAAGAAATGTGCTGTTTGGCGAAGCAGGTAGGTTATATTGATCTTTGATTGAAGCATTAATTAAATCTTTGGCAAAAATTTAAATTATCAAATTTAATTCCGTGCATATTGTAGTATGTGTACGCTCGAAATTTAAAATTGCAAATCAAAAATTCTATCTTCGCATTTTTCGGCGGACAACTAAATAAATTGTCATTCGATATTCAAAAATTAAAATTGCAATCTATTTTTGTGGTGGAGCATAAAAAGTGTATTTGGAGGCGAGGTAATTGAGCCAATAACATCGGTGAATGCGGCGAGGCTGTAGCGAGTGGCGAGGTCGGAGCGAGGCCCGCTGGCCAATGCACCAACGGACTTTTCAACTTTTGTTGTATTAAATTATATTATATTATAAATTAATGAATTTTTATTTTTACATTTTAGAGAGATAGAGAGAGATATATATTCAAATAAGAAAATAATTTATTGTGCTCTTTTTATATATTTTGACTATACCTAGGTAAAGCCCCAAAGAAATGTATCAAGCGTTTTTATTTAGATACATATTTTGTTTGATATTTAAAATAGCTTTTTATTCTGTATGTCTAATTAGAGTATACACATTTTAAATTCCTACTAAGTATATTCTTCCTCGTGTACGATTTTAAACGGTTTTTTTTACTAATTTTACTCGAAGCTAGACAATCGTTTGGCAATACTATTTTGTTGAGATCACGACACAAAATCCGTGTTGTTTTGAGACCTTGTGAAACCACTTAATGTTTGAATCCGAACTAGTTTGTGCGATCTTTTACTGCGTCTACGATGTCATCTTGACCTTTCAAAAGTTACTTGCTGTTTTAGCAATAATAATAAAATAAAATAACTAAACAATGATTAAGGATTCGGTGTGCTGATATTTTCTATGTTTTAACTGAGTTTTCCTAATGAAACTCATAAAATCTTAGAAATAACATTAATATTGTCATGAAGGTTCAACCGCATTCAAAGTGTTTACTTAATCGTTTACCATTTATGCAGGAAAATGTTGCCGTGCCAAAAGGATCCTCATGTTGGTACAGAAAATGTTTAGGTAGTTTATGCGGCCTTTCACGTGCATATATTTAAATTCGTGTTCCTTCACTTCTACATACAATAAACGTTACATATAAACTTTAAGTTTCCCACCAGTATAGTCTGTAAGCGAGAACAGAACATCCTCGCTCCAATTAAAGTCCTATTCGCGTAGGTTGAAGGCACTGACCGTAGGCGTCGCCCTCATACGATCGCAAGGTTTAACTTTTGTTCATAAATTTTAAATAGTTAAATAAAACGCTCGGTGACCGGAAAGCCCTTTGTGTTTCGTTTTCTTTAAGTAACTTTTTTTATTTGTCTATGGCTTTGCACATTTTATTCATTCAGCCAGTGGCATGTGTGTCATAACTCATTAACATCTACTGAAGCATAGATATTTTCAGTAATCGTTTAAAGTTTAAATGAAAGACAATTTTGAAATGTAAAAAAATCATATGTTCTGCAACCCTTTAAAGTTTTCAATAATAGAAAGAAAAAAATATTTTTTTTTCATCACAAGATTCCTGTGAATACTGGGTGCATCGGCTTTAGGTGCCCTTTTAGCTGAGAGAGGCCGGAAGAAAAAAGGTAACGAAAAAAAAATCTCGGCACTCCTTTAAAATTGAAAGTATAAATAACAAATTTTATTAAAGGATAGACAATTGCTTTTCAGAAGTGCAGTTTCAAAGGTAGGGACAACTTCAATTTTCCCTTACATTCAATTAACTCCTATTATCAGTCAATTGGAAATTCTCAAGTTTCATAGTTACTACCAATTTCGAAGTTGTTCGTAACTAGAACACGACAGATAATAAATATCCGTTGAACTGGCAAAAATATTGCACTAATTGGTCCTTAAGCTGTCGCTATATTTTATTAAACCAAATACTTCATATTTACCAATTACCTAACCAACAAATAGGTAAAAGCCTTTTAAAATAAGACTGTCTTCCGTTTATAATAAATAGGGTGTTGTAAATATGTAACTCGAAACAATATTTTAATACCATTTATTCTATCCCTGTGTTATAATATAAAAAAACTGCAAACAAATTCAATGCTTTTAGAGCGTTATGTTCTTAATTTATTTTCCTTATATTTTTCGGTACCATTATGCGGTATTTCATCTAAATTTATCTTGTTTCGATCAAAACAATCCCTTGTTATTTCTAAATTTGACTTCTTTTCATAAATAATCATAGTACCTAGTAGGTACCTACCTAATTACTTCATAACAGAACTCGCTTCATCTTATTTTAATTACACGAAGACCCACTTGTTTAAATATAAACACGTAATGCACCTATAGTACCTAAGCTGTATCAACCGCATTGGTAAAACTGCTTCAAAGTAGGTCTTCTATATGTACTTTATGGAAGGGCTTCAACAAAAAGTTTAGAAACGACAGCCGTCTTTCTGACGCGGGGTTTCTTTCTCCGAACTGTCAGCTACAGTGTTGCTAGGAATAGTCACAGTCTGCCAGTCCAAGAGCTTCTTGTCAGTGACCATATTTATATAAAAATAAATAATGGAGAAACTAATTAATTCTTCACTTTAATAATCAACTAATATCGGTCTGTTTATCACTATGATTATTTTGATTTGGACAAAAAAATCTACTGAACAGCGACGGTACAATGATTAATTAATAAAGTTGTAATATTATGAAATTTTCCAGTGGATTCAAACATGAATGACTCATAAGTGTATGTAAATTTAAAACTAATAACAAGTTTAAATTATACATGGTAACATTTAGATTTGAAAAACAATGAACATTAACGACTCAAAAGACAATAAAAGGAGAACATAATAAAAGGAAATATTAAAATAATACATAAAAGATACAAACAAAATTAATCTTTTAGACAATCGTAAAAGCGATTTTAGTAAGTTAGCCTTTGCATGTTCGTATAATTAATTAAAAAGCATACGCTACGAAAGGTCAAGAGCGAACGAGGCATGTGTTGGCATTTAAATGCGGATTTTGATGCCCGAACACTTATCGTATTCTCTTTATCACATCGAAAATAAATATACAAACACATTTTTTACTAATCAGCTTACTTACATCAATAAATTGGTGCTTTTTTAACATTTTTTTTAATTCAACAATAACAAAGCATCATGTTATGTGAAATAACATTATTTTACTGTACCGGTCGACTTAATCTTACTGCAACCAGCGACGTTATCAAAGATTGCATTATAAAACTTGTATGACGTATAAGTTTTATATCCCTTCTTGTCTTGTTTTCTCGTAACTCAACCTTAACGCCTTCATATAAACCCCACTTGACATTATTACCTTATATATAACAAAAAGGTTATTATCAGAGCAGATCTAAGACAACGCAATGTTTGTTGTTAAGTTACGAATATCTTAGGGCAGTCACACAGAGACAGTATCAGTAGATAATATCTAAACAAAAATACTAATTTACAAAAAATGTATGGACTTCAAAACGAAATTGACGGAAAATTACGAAATAATATAACAATTCAGTCGTTTTGAATGGGTCAAAAGCTAATGAATTTAACCAAGATAACATTTTTGCCTAAAGCAAGATGTGTTACGTTACGTCATCATAATAATGGGTAAAGTTCTTCCATTTCCATAAGATGTGTGTGATCCCAGTGTAGGTATGTTTCTGTGCATGTATTATGTATTAACGCTTCACACTCACAGTCGTGGGTGCCATGGATACATATAAAAATTACCCTGAGGTTACCCTGGAGGGTTCTGCCCTTCAATATGTGTGTGTGTATGTGTGTGTGTGCGTGTGTGTGTGTGTGTGTGTGTGTGTGTGTGTGTGTGTGTTTGTGTGTTTCTATGCGAGTAGCT
>DWQK01003729.1:0-11215 GCA_018231225.1 Noctuana stator | reverse complement strand
TATCTAACTCGTATTAAATGAACGCGAAGTCCTTGTTCCGTCTCCGAAATTACTCTGCAATTACCAAGGCTACCATCATCATTACCATTTTATAAACAGCACTCGCGACCATCGCGACCATCAAACAAGACCTCTTAAATCAATTGTGGCGAACCTTAGGGCCACAGCATTCAAGCGCATTTCGTCCATTCGGAGTCGTATCGCGACTTCTAAATATGGTGGTCGAATTCTGCACCAAAAGTCGCCAGTTTAAAAGGATCTGAATGTCGCCTTTAGCTTTGCTGAAACTGGACGGCTTCGGGTGTCAGTATACATTGGTAGCAATTTGCAAGATGCCTCGCAATAATTAGCACCCGCACCCCATCAGCGTGGACGACATTCCATTGCATATACGAGTAAGGTTTATTTCGCTCACATTAGCGCGCGTGTTTTGCTTTAAACCACTCTCAATTTTAATCCACCGCGATAAGATCTACAATTGGACGGTGAATGAACACGCTGCCGAATGAGTGCAGTTAATGCAGGATTACGTAAACTGATTAATTGCCTTGTAGCGAACGACAACAAATACAAACAACCACCGTTTAATTACCGTTTACACTTCAAAAGATATTTAGTAACGATCTATTGGATAGAGCGCCGCTTGGACAAGCGTTAATTCCATATTTGCTTAATAGGCGGTTGATAATGTTGAAACTTTGCTAATACTGCTATCAATTATAAATGTATTTTATCATTAAATAGTTTGTGTGACAGTTTAGCTTAGCTTTAGGTTAGGTATTACGAATTCATCAATGTTTGCAAGTATAAAAGAATAACCTTTAACCTAGGAAATTAATTGAATTTACTTTTTAATGCCCACACGCTTAACCAGTTTAACCCTTAAATTCCTGCGTGAGTCAGCCTCCGGCGCCCGGTAGCGCCTGGCCGTCGGCGGTCATCCATCACGCAACACGTGAGGAACAACGTATTCCAGGAACAAACAATTTATCATCCTGGCGATATTATTGAACTGCCTAAGCTTTTGGCATTAAATTGTGAAGTGAAATTGTGCGTAACTTTAATTTAAATTGTACTTAATAAATTATCTAGCAATTGTTTTTATATTACACTAGCAGTGCCCCGCGGTTACACCCGCGTTAAAATTTTTTCCCATCATTTCCCTTCACTGCTCTGCTCCTATTGATTGTAGCGTGATGATAAGTATATTGTAACCAGCTCATGAGCATGAAAAATAATTCTGCCAAGTTTCGTTAAAATCCGTCGAGTAGTTTTTGTTTCTATAAGACAGAAAGACAGACAGACAAAAATTTTACTGATTACATTTTTTATTTCATTATTCCTACTGAAATATTTTAAAAACAAGAACCAACGAACTAAAAGCGAACTAGTGCGTTAAAGAACCGCGAATTAGATTGAGCCTAGAGCTTAGCCACTAGCTAAGTAGCGAAAATGCAGCAAAATATTTGCTTGTGATTAAAATTAAGAGTCTGTAATCGTTCTATAAATACTTTGTCGGATATTAATAAGAACATAGTTGAAATATTTGTTCAACGAAACCTGTTGGCGCTACTTAGAACTACCGGTGCGGATTGCGGGCCAGTCTGACCCGCGGTCGCACTCCACCAGGCGCTTTAACACGCGAGAGTTAATTATATACGAGTATGCGCCGGGATCAACTGCCTGCTTTTTGATCATAAATATTATGTGGCGATGACGGTTATAATACCATAAAACTATAGGTTTCTTGTACACGTATTTTTGTCAACTCAAAATATATTTGTTATATAGGTAGTTATGTTGTATGGTAGAATGTTGTATGAGGTTATAATTTGTGCGTAATTTTTGTTTATGTCATAAGTTTCCAGAGTTGATACGAGAAAATATAAGTCGTACTGCATAGTCAACATTGTTGATACGACAAGTATGATTTGATACGAAATTATTACATATCCTGTAATAATTTCCAACCTACATACTAAATTAAAATTAACTACAAGTATACCTTAGCCAAAATGATAGAAATGCATTACCATTAAAGTACGAACTCCGCCAGACAGTTCCGTTAAGTTTCGTTTCAGCGCTGTTAAAAACGTTTTGCAAAGAAAAACGTTTTCCAAGGATTTACGATACAAAACCTAGAAACCTGACTCTTAGTTTCTCTATATAGAGTAGACAAAAAACGTAGAATGTAGCGTATGCGATCCATCAGCGCACCACTGAAAAACGAGTCGAGACGACCAGAGACATTTGTATCGTTATAATTTAATGTTAAGCTCCTGTTTGACCAGTGGCGAACACGACTAACACTCGACGATTTTCTCACTGACACGAACAACTATGTTATGAAGATTTACGTAAATATTTCCGTAAAGTAGGTACCTAGAAAGCTTCAAAACCATTATAAAAAAACGATGTTGTTTAAATTATCAAATCAATGTTCTGTTAAATTTGGTTGATTTAGTTCATCGCCCGTAGAGCTTCTCTACACCATAACAAAAAAATAAAACAAAAAAAACTCTGCCGAGCATCTTTCATAGAAGATACAAGTAACTCTATATTGTATTGCCATTTTGCAGCTAGTACGCCATTCGCAGGGTAGGGTGTTAAATTCCCAGAAAAATACTTTTGCAGTTTAAATTAACCAAGGTTCATCCAAGTTCCAATCAACAAACAGAATTTTCTTTTTTCAAAAACGTTTGACATGATCTTTTAAATTGTCATGCAACAAATTTTTTTATAAACCAATTGAAATAAAACAAAAATTTAATTTAAGTGAAGCACCACAAAACGTTAGTGAAAATCGGCGATCTCTATACAGATAGAGACCGCCGATCAGTGTACAGACACTGATTTAGGTGTACAGATAGAGATCGCCGGTTACACTTTTACTATATGGTCATGAATACATAAAGAAAGATTTGTAACAGCGCGTCACGTCTCGGTATGAAGTGGCGGCCCTATCTTAGATAATACAACAGATGGCTTACCGCCAGCCAGTAGAGCAATTAACTAGTACTCTACTCATAGGTAGGGTAACTGTACTAATCGTAATTAAAAGTAAACATGCTTTATACATCCCCGTGACCATAATAGTAATGTTGTTATAATCGACTCTATCATTTGTTGTAGAGTTCTTGCAGTGGCTTTCCTCGTCAACTGTTACACTTTTTGTGACTTTAAATGAGGGACGTATTAGGTACGCAAGTATGTGTTTTTATGTTTCTGTTTTTTTTTTATCTGTGTATACAGGAATTGTTAAAAAAATAAATAAAAGATTATAGACAAATAAAATAATGGTCCATTATGATAATAATTCTGAAAAACTGAAAGTTTCATTGGATGCTTTCTTGTTTTCAATTCAATTCAATATTTATTGAGAGTTTTTACAGTTATATTTATATACTTACTAAAAAATTCTAGATTCACAGTCCCATACAAATATTATGTTTAAAAATGCATCGGTACCGCCACGGCACATCACAGGGTTCAAAGATTTTTCTTCCTTATTGCTAATCTACTAAGTCGAAGTTTAAAAAAATAAAAAGGACATAAACTTATACACACCGGTTATTAAAATATTACGGTTATATTATAATACGATCCTTTTAAAAAGTCATTAAAACGAATGACTACAGATGAACCCTTTAAATGCCGAGATAATTCATAGCAAATCAATTAACTACCATCAGGCAGATACCAGATAGTGGCTGTTGAATTGAAAAGGACTGATTCTACACAGGATACGCGTAATTAGATATGATAATGGCGGAAATGGGAAAAGTACACGTATAAAATAATTGTCTTAACATACTGACACTGACAATCAGTCTATATCTTCATTAACTTAACAATAAGACATCCGTTTATCTTCTTTATCTATCTGTATCCATTCTATCTATCTATACATTTATTTATTACTAGCTTTGCCACGCGGTTTCACCCGAGTTAAGAGTAGTAACGTAATGTTTGATAGCCTATAACCTTCCTCATGAATGTAGCTATCATATACAAAAAGAATTTTTCAAATCCGACTTGTAGTTCCAGAGATTAGTGCATTCAAACAAACAAACAAACAAACAAACTCTTCAGCTTTATATATTAGTATAGATAATATAATAAAATTTTAACTGATCGCTGTCTGCACATGACAATGATTTTTATGTTTCTTTTCCATTTGTCGGTTTATCGGTGTATTTGCTCGTGATAATCTCTGAAATGGCCTAACTAGTTTGGGACTGGTTTTCAGTGAAAACTTCTACTGACGTATTGTGGTTAACTTCACTTAATATTTCTACTGCATTTTTTTTTCAAATTAAATATATTTGAATTGATAATAATAAGTAAATACGTGTTTAATTAATAAATTTTACGATAGTTTTGCTGGTGGTAAATTTATCGTCGTTCAGCTCACAGAATACCTATAGTTTCTACTCAACAAATCTATAGAGACACTAATTTATTATCTGTTTAAAATGCTTGCGAAAAGCAATGACGAACTAATGTCGCTTGGCAGCAGGTGTTGTGAGCACAAAAGAACCATCAAGACAAAAACAATGGGGCCGCGTATCGGTTGACCACCCCGCCTTACCTGACGCCAGGGACGCATTTTACATGACATTAGGGCATAAGTTAAAGTTGCGTCTCTTATTTTATTATCAAAGTATTTGCAATTTCTATTTTATAATAAAAATATATTTGTAGAAAACATTATTGATCTTCTATTTATAAGTATACGTCAAGCAGTTATATGTTTCCGAACGAAACTTTTCCCTACCCTACCATCCATTTCCTAAAACTAAATACCTGGGAGGTAGATGAAAAATGACAGTCAAAGTCGTCTACTGTAACCGCGAGTGTGAGTTGGGTCGAGCTCCAAAATTCCCTTCAATTAGCCAAGTGATTTCCGTTTCCTTCAACTTTTTCAAGTGCGTGGGCTGTAGCTACCATTCTAAGCATCAAGTTACAAATACGAACATCTAACAAGAAAATCATCATAAAGAGGGATATCGGAAGATTGGAGCACGGTGAACAAAGTATTTAAACCACCTTTCTGTCTTTATCCAGTACTTATCGATTAATGAATTATATGTCAAAGTCATTTCTATGTCATAATAAAATTTGGATTCGGAACATGACTCTGAAACAAATAAAGTCTGCAATAAAATATTTCTTACTTTATTTTTAGTTTCAAATGTGTTTTAGTTTTATCTTAAAATATTTTTATCGTCTTGTTATTGGTGTCCCCGGTAGGCGCCCGAGAAGCATCTGCCCTGCTAACACAACCCAAAATCCGTCCCTGAAGCCCGAAGCACCGGAATCCGAAAACGTACAAAAAACACACCGATCCACGATTTATACTCGTATACCCTCTTCAGTATCCACATGCCGCAAGGTCCTCAGGTTTATGCCCTTAAGAGCAATCGATTCCGCATACCCTGAGCGGAGACACCCTTTAAGTAATTTCAGACGTCCTTGTTCACAATATTTTTTTAACCAATCACTTTTAAGATTATTATCGTGAGACAATTATTCTTGTCATTCTTATTATACAGTATTTAATCATTTCAAGATAGGTTTATTATTATTACTAGCTGAACCCCGCGGTTTCACCTGTGATAAGAATTGTAACTGGCCTATAACTTTCCTCATGAATGTAGCTATCATACACAAAAGTAATTTTTCAAATCTGACCTGATTAACGCGTCAAAACAAATAGACAAACAAAATTCTCTTCAGCTTTATTATTTTAATATAGATGATGGCTATTATTATTTACTATTATTATAATTATTATTTACACAGCACGGATAGCTTAAACACGGGATATCAGTATTGCTTTAAGCGCGGCCCTAGGAATGAGTCTGCTCACGAATGATAAAGAAAACTCACACCTATAAGAAAGGTACAAGGCTACCCTATGCCCTTAAAATAAACCATTCCGCATATGGAATCCGCACAGCATTCCTAATTCCACAGTGTTCAATTAACAAGATAAATCTCGCGGTCTATCGTTGAAGAGGTATCTCGACCAATTACAGCGCCGCGTCCGTCTCCATCTGAGATGTGATCTATTACTCCTTGTATGTAGATTTGTAAAAGAACATTTATATTTATTTCTGCTTTTCAACCGACTTCGCAAAAAGGGGGAGGTTCTCAATTCGATTGTATTTTTTTTATCGTTTGTTACTTCATAACTTACTACTGGATGAACGGATGTGGATGGTTTTTTTTTATTTGTAAGCAGCTAGATTCACGGTTGGTCCTATTTTAATTTAGTCCTATTCTGACAGCAGCATCCATGAGAAAACCACATGTATATAAGTCTTAAATTTTAGTATGTGCGCGACCACTTTGAATTCGGTTTTTTCCGAGTTGTAATTATTTCTTCACCTGTTATTGTACTAAGTATGCATAATACTTCGCATGTTTTAAAGCGAACTACTCCTATAACTAGTTTTGTGGCCATAATTTTTTAATGTAATAAGTAGGTATAATTAATCAATCGTTAATAGTAGAATTTCACTGCTCTGCTAGAAGGCTTCAAAATTAAATTTTACGATAAATTAATTTAAAAGCGCGAGATATCGCTGAACTTTTAACCGATTAACTTGCGCACTCAAAAAACATCGCCACCAGATCTAATTTATAGCCTTTAAACATGCTTTTAACGATATTTTAGAGATAACATACCGTGCGAGAGTAATATATTAAGGAAATAAACAAATATATTTCGATAGGCCTAACTGCGGAACGAGTTTTATTATTTAACTACATGATAATACTGTAACCATTAACGATATCTTGAATTAAAGCTACACATTGTCCGACGCTACCGAGATATGGATCACCAATAGTCAATAATCATTTATTTATAATAGACACCCATTAGTCGAAATTCTACCATTATTTTAATGTTATCAAATATTCTTTTAAGCAATCTGTTTGACCAACACTTCTGGTTTAAAAACAGTCGCTCTCTTGTAAGTGTCGCGTTTCTGAAATTTTATTCCGTATACATTCTTAAATAAACCGTTAGTTTATTTAGATTAATAGTTGCATTATTTGGAAACAATAAAAAAGGGGAACAGCGTGAGTTACGAGTACTGTTTATAATAATTATAGGTACCTTTAATAAATAATTGGTTGTACTTATTTAATGACAATTACTCTTTCTTGTGAATGTACTTTAGGCCATCAATAGCCAATGTTGCCATTTGCTTTTCTGATATTGGTAGGTCCTAAAACAGTGTGTCCATTGCAGTGAGGATGCGCGCACGCTCGAGGCGACGCCGGTGAGCGGCGGCGTCGTCGGCGAGGCGCGCGAGCGGGCGTGTGCGTGCGCAGCGTGGTCGCCGCGCCGCCAGCCCGCGCCCCACGAGATTGTCAGACCTAAACCACGCAGGTAGATAGATACACATTACGGTCTGTCCAACTTTGTATTGGGCACATCATGAAATAATCGGCCAAATCTAAAAATGCCTCACATCGTGATTTACCCGCGCAGATCTCGTTCGGCCCAGTGCAACCAGCGGGTCACGACATAGTATTACAGACCGGACAGACGTACTTTTATGATTGCAATAATTAATTGGAGTCTACTCCAAGTATGGTTGATTCACTAAAGACACGTAAAATTAAAATTAAAATATTATAACTCTTCTAAGTCGTATAAATTTGTAAGTATTTCCATCAAACAAATAAAAGAGGAACCTACACAAAACAAATTAAAAATTATTATTTTTTATTTGCAATTAATGTTGACAAACCGCCTAAAGGACCTCTGACCTTCTCTACTACCGATATCGACCTATGAGTATGGTATATGCCTTCCGAAGCACGGAAGCGCGCATTTACTACTAGCGGTCATCCGAAAACCGACGTAAGAAATAATCCAGAAATTTTATCCATCCTTCCATTGTACCAAAACTACTATTACCTAAGATAGGACCGCAGTATTATCTAAGAAAAAAAAGGAGAAAAAAGGGCTAAATATCATAAATCTTGGAAAAGAACCTCTGCTTTCCGTAATCTATGCGTATCTAGTAATAGTTAACACCCTCTTAAATACACTTACCTAAACAATGTATTCTAATCCTTATGTTATAATCATAAGGTTCATAATAACTTGAAGTTCAGCTGATTGCAATATGGTGTTAACCGCTAAACAGCACTTACCTAATGGGGATAAAATTGCAAACATTGCATTAACAGTTTTATGTACATAAAATGTGGGCATAGTTTTATGATTCATAGTTTAATACTGGTAGTTTCGTGTGGTGTTGTTTCATGAAGTACCTAATTAGCTATCCCGATGGCACGGATTCGATCCGTATTATTATGCATTTCCAATTTAAAGAACTGAAATGGTTCACTGTGGGTCGGTGGTTTTACTACATTACAATAATTTATTTCTGCCTCGCTTGGGTTATGTGGAACAAACATAAACAAATTAAAAGCAAAAAAAATTATCAACAATAACACTAGATCCTCGAACCTTCGGCGTTTTATTTAATCACCCCGCAGAGACTAAACCGTATTAGCATACTAAGCACGCCGATCGAAGCGATGTTTTCGCTGCAAGTTATTCGTAAAATGTAAGAACAGTGACCAGTGTAAGCCAGGAAAACAATGGCAAGCCAAAAGGACTTTCTCTAGCAACCTTGGGATGAGAACAAGCTAATTGCGGTAATGAACAATGCCAGTGAGCCCGTGTTTTATGCAACGAAAGTAACCGTTACTTACGTGAACCGCTGCATGTTGTGTGAAAGTGACTTATTATTTAATTTTTATGAATCAAGCGAAATAGTGACGCCCATTCATAATCTTCTGGGAAACATTGTAAGCGGTGTGTGAGATCGTTTGCAAATCGACTACTACATGAATGAAGGTACAATGAAAGTTTTTAGTGCCTAACTAAAAAAAATCACGCACGCTTCATATTCAAAGCCCCACAGTAGGGATTCCTCGTGTCGTGGGCGCCATGGACACACAGAAGCCAATAACAGTAACCGCATCACTTAGTCGGTTATGTTATTGTTGTTTCCTTATCGTCGCCTTAGTGCTTATTAGTTCAATCTACCATATTTGCCGAAAATGACTTTTTAATACAGAAAGATGCGCGCTTTCATTTCACATCGATTAGTATAACATTTAAAACATAATTATTTTACTTTATAAAATCCGAAAAACGTGTGTTTAATTTTATCTTTACCGTGGCCTCGTAACGATTTTTTCGAAAGAAAAACCTGTAAAATCTGATTCATGGTAGATTGAACAAATAAGCACTAAGGCGACGTGATGATAACTTTCTTCGATGGTCCATTTAGACGCTCATTCTTATCACCAAAACTAAGTTATCGAATGATTTTCTTCTTGACATTTTTTCAGCTCTTATACCGTGGAGTTCTACTTAAAAATTGCTAAAAAAAGCACGTGTTTAAAACCGAATATGCATTGGTGGTGCACACGTCAAAAGGTAGGTACTTCTCACTTTCAGGTGGTCTGCCTAATTGCTAGGTTTTACTCGTAACGTAACTATAAATAATGTTTGTTTCTATTTCCGTAACGTAGCTGATATTACGAGTGTGTAACAGTTTTTAGTTTTTACTATACTTTAATTTAATCTATTTTTATCTGGTTTTGTTCATGTATTTCTTTAATGTGTAGCAATAAATCGAATAGCGTTTTAAAGTATGTGTTAATAGTGCGATGCCTTCGATTTATTGCTTCCACAATATCCTCTCGCAAGTAAACACTCCTCCCATCAAACTCGGCAAGCCACAGTATACACTGTAGTAGGTATTAACCACATTTTCCCCATGGAGCGCTTAACGGTTTGTTTAGTAGGCAAAGTTTACGATTTTGGTCAGCATTTTGTATTCACGATTTTAATTATATTTATACCTACGATAGGTATCGGTTATATAGATGATTTTAGGTACCTACCTTCCTAGTTGTGGGTTTCTTTATTCAAAACTACAAGTGTTTTAAAGTATTAAACTGTAGTGCGTCGCGCAAGTTAAGCCTATAAAATCATTTTGTTGTAAGTTTCTTAATTCGGGTGTGTAATAAAGAGTACATAATAATATTGTATTATTATTAACTCAGTTCATTTGGTTTATACGTTCACTATAACGGAAAAGCATAGCGTCCGGCTGTACTTACTTTGCGTTTTCTCTCTCCATATAATAGTCAGTTGTGATTGCCTCTTGAGGCGAAGTAGGCAAGCGTTCGATACTATATCGAATGGTAACATGATAATATGGAGAGGAGGTACAGTATGAGTACCCAACGTCCTGAACAAATGTATTCAAGAGAGTAGGTAATGACGTAAATGACAAAATAATGATATTTAATAACAGTTTCTAATTAGTAATTAGAAGTAGTAATAACTCCAAAACCTTCTAAATAAATTGTTCAAAATGAGTAAGTAGGTAGTAGTTTTTCGACAATTCCGAATATAAGATACTAATTGCCATTTCAACACAAGACCTTAAGTTCTGCCACGCCGGAAATCCAAGTTAGGATCCTTCGAATGGCGGACCTTCATGAAATAAGAACCAACACGGGTCATCAAATACCGGTCAATGACCTAAAAGAATAGCAAACCTAGGCTGTACCTGCTTTCAAATACCTTGCGAATAGTCCCCGTGGATTTGAAGTGCGTGCTTTATATTTAGCGCATCGACTTATGGTTTCGTTCACCTCGCCCATACAGAATGATCCCACGTGCATCGAACGCATTAATTCATCGAACGTGCACTCCCCGGGTATGCAGGGATCCAATCGGACTGCGATTAAGTTGTTAATTTAGTTCAGTGCTCAACTCTGTATGAAGTAAGTACATTAAATGATTGACGTTTCCAAGTGGAGATCGAACAGAAGGCATTGCCACTTATGTATTGCTAACCAAGCTTTACATTTTGTAACTATAGAAAATTGTTGAATTAATGTCCGTTTTGTACGATTTATGTCAAGCCTCTGGTGCAAATATGAATGCATGCTGCACTGTTATGAAAGTGAGATAGAACTTTCATAAAACAAAGCTCGGACGTCTATTGAAGTGATAAACGGTATCGTTAATCCGTATAGCGTTAGTATGTAGGCAAGAGACAGCGCAACGTCTGTAGCGGGGCGGTCGTCGCGTGGTAACAATGGTTCTTGGAGTAACGGCGAGAGTTCGAGCGGGCACAGTGCTGCGGGCACGCTCGGT
>DWQK01003728.1:0-11218 GCA_018231225.1 Noctuana stator | reverse complement strand
CCTAAAACACATTTAAAAGCAAAAAACTTGGCACTCAGGAGTCAGGACAAGGTGAGGAAATTGTCTTTCTCAGGGGAACTTAACACTTCACTACTACTTTAGTGCAGACAGATAGAGGAATTGCCTTCTTTAGTATTTTCCCATGAAGCACAAGTTGGAATTGTTTAAGACTAGAATCCAATTTTGTCTTCAGGTGAGATTGTAGAAAAATCTAACTGAAGCAGAACAATAAATGCGTACGATAAAGATTTAAATTTTGATGATTTTAATTTTTTATTCTAAAGAGGGAAACATGAAGACGCTTCCCTCAATCAAGATAAGGAAACTTAGACTTTTTCGACTTCACTTTTTTTCAAACAATATATAAGTATCATTTTTTCCCGAATACCTACCTAAAAAGGAAATTACAGCGTAAATTTTTATTATTAACCAAAAATCAAGGGTGCTTTAATGAAATGATCCACTGCTCCCCATCACGTCGCAGAACTATTCTATTTTTAAAGGCGTGTGAAAGAATTTAATCGGCGGCTTTCGAGCGGATATTGCGTTCGCTGGAGGCGTCGCATGAGACGGATTATTATGTCAAAGGAACATGACGCTCAATGGAATGTTCTCATTATTCTTTGTCAGTAGCGTCGATGTTTGGCTTTTAATTGCACGTAGGCACTTTAATATATTTTTTATCTATCGAAAAGTGTAACGATACAAAAGAAAGGTTCAATCTACTTAATGTATTTTTTGCCACGAATGAAGGCAGCGTAGTAATAAGTCGCCAAACTGTTCAAGACTGTTATTGAAACTTGGCGGGAGGCGCAGAAAATGTTCTTTTCTTACAGGGTAACCTGAATATCAAAACTTAAGGAGATTAGAAAATATTCATTACACCAAGTAATTTGTTACAATGAGGTCTGTCGTAGGTATCGCAGTTAGGTTGGCCAAAGATTCGTTTTAATGAGGTAGATAAACTTGTTTGCTAACCTCAACATTGCAAACTCTACTTACCCTCTAGTAATTTGTAACACGGTGTAATGAGAACTTCGCCGGATTATCGTCTACAAACTTAATATGTTGTTTCTCTGTGACATGACAGTTAAGAAGCCATTTTGTTTTCGTTTCTCATCAATTGTAACTTACATTAAACAACAATGATTGTCTTAAATTAATTTTAACATGTTGATACGCGAATGTGGCTTTGATGTGTGATATATTGGTAGGATTCTTAAGTTACGTGAAGGTTACCTATAGGTTGGCAATATCGTTATATACATTATACTCGTACATTATACACAAGTTATATATATTATAGAAAAATTAATGAGACAATACGAGATAATACTCAATAAAATATAGTAGGTAAATAAAATATTTTACGTTCCTATTCAATCAGCGATCACGAAATCAAATTAAGGATAATCAAATTTATCTCTTGTTGTTCTAATGAGTCCTTTACAAATGTTTTCAATGGAGTTTAAATCAAGGCCGTAAACATTTGAGTTACAAAATGGACAAGAAATGCAAATCTTTATCTTACAATAACATCAACACCGGAAAAGACGTATACCTACTTTGTTTATTTTTATATTTAGTTATATACATACTTCTTATTACTTATTCTATAACATATTATGTAGAAATTAGGGTCTGTAATATGTCCAGGCTCCCACCGATGAACATAGGGAATTACCTGCAGCAGTTAATTTAGCAAAAGGTAAATTTAGGAATGGCGCCGACGTTTAAAGTGTAAAAAAATAAATTAATAACCGCGTTTAACTTTAGTTTAGTGGAGCGTCGCAGAAGTAAAAGCAAACAGTTATTCCCTAGGACAGTGTCAAAAAGATACCACCAGGTGTGTAATGCAGTATATTTTACCGTTCACTGTTATCCGCAACACGAAGTTGCGACAAGTTTCCGAGATGATAACAATTAAACAGCTCTCTTTGAATAATTAAACAGCTCTCTTTGAAACTATAGCAGCTCCTAACTAGCTATACATAAAAACATAGAATAAAATAAAATAAATCTGTATGAAAAATGAAAACAACATAAAGCTTAGAAAAGCTGCCACTCCTTTAATCGTTGGTTTAACGAAACACCGACGAAAGTAGGTGATGGTCGAAGGGACCATTTGTCTTCCCTTCGGTACAATTACTGACACACAAGTATTTCTTGATATATTAATTGCCCACGGCCGGGTATAAATATACCATAGGATAAAAATAAATAAATGAAATATATTTAAAGTGATGACGTTAATCCTCTTGACAAGATATAATAATATAGTACAAAAATAAGATAAATAACTCCAATTTGTTGAATTGAGTTGCACACATAGTTTTGATTTTAGATAAGGTTTGATTAACAAATAAATTTTCTATAGTAAAATGCAGTATGAAAAATAACTTTTATTTATGTTTAATAAACAAAGTGTTTTCTACACTAGCGTACTCGGTACCACCCATCGGGACGCAACAGGCAGATTAATCCGTCGGTCCCTTATTGTATGTTCTTCTGTGTTCACTTTGTCCCGTGCGTGCATCAGACAAATGTCGCGACAAATGTGCTCCGCCCACGGCCGCAGCAGTAAGCCGGCCTTATGACTGGATCGTGATATGTTTATTTAATGCATGCCTTTGATATTATGAGCTTTAAAGTTAAAGCGATTAATCCTACACTCTTAGCGGCACTACTTTTCTAGGCAATAGCGGACATGCATAGTTACATACATACAGAATCATTTTTTTTTAAGTCGTCTGTGAACAATAGTAAGGAAATGCTTACTCGTAGCTCTATAGGAACTACGTAGCGGCGACGGGCGCATAGAATTGTCTGTCGTGAGCGTCATGACTAAGCACAAAGAAAATAAACTCCATTGAATGGGGTCACGGCCAATAGGGACAAAGGGTATACACCTTCAATTGCACATAAACCTTACCAAATCATAGACAGAGATGATAAATACCGTGGTCCAGAATTGGTTAAATCTTTGAGATTGCAATCAGCTAAAATTAGTTATTCCTTGATTTAAAATAAGGACACAGAGAAATTGTATTTAAAATATTTAACCGCTCTAAATGCAAGAAGTCAAGAATATGGCCTACCCACCCCAAGGCCAAGTATGCCGTAAAATTCCAAATTTATTGGACAACATAGATATATCTCCGGACACAATTTATTGAGATCTCCGTGTGCCATATCACAGCTATTTTATGCCTGGGTAATCACCACAGACTCCAAATTTATTTAGCATATTATTTCGCGAACGGTTATCGAGTTATATTTCTGTTTCATGAGCATAACGGACAATTTATTATCTCTAACGTGTATGCTTCCTGCATAATTATTATTTATGTTACATCTATTTCATATTAAGGTTTAAAACAGCTTAGAATTGAATTACGTGAAGAAAGAAGTTATGGTGTAAACCAATTTTAGAGAAAACTTCAGGATAAAATATTTAATACTGAGTTTCTAAGCTACGGTTGCGTTCCAGGTGTTGAATTCCGATTATTATTAAAAACCGTTGACAGATAAAATTTATCCGTGTCGTCGTTTTCGAACGACGTAGTAGTAAGGTGGTGGTGTTGCAGTCAGACATGGGCATAATAATAATAATATTTTAAATAATGAAATCTGGACAGAAACGGACAGTCGGATTCCTCGTATGCGGTAGAACGGTATGACTCGTATATTTTTACCATATACTCGGACTAACTATGCATCCGTTTGTGGCGGCCAATTAACAACTTCGTTCTTCTAATCAATTTCCGGATACCACGGGATATAGTGATCCAATAAAAACTTAATCCTGTAAGGCCTGTTACATACTTATGAGGAGCCGGTCGCTGCGGTTAAGGAGGAAATAACTACCTTATCAAGCTCATAATATACCGACACGACGGTAATGAGTAACTCCGTTATACGTACCCTACACTGCTTAATACGTAAACAGTAACAGTTTAACTACCCATCCAATGTATTATACACCCTAATACTCAGAAAATAAATATTAAATTCGATTGCTATACTCGTAAGATTTTCATGGTGTAGATATTTCGCTGCATATAACATTAAACCACATTACCTTGTCTTAACGTTCAGTTTCAGATAAATGGGTGTACTTATTCATCACGCCGAGACTAGGTTTTACGTACATGTGCTGTGGGAATGAGTAAAGTACTTCTTCGACCACCTGTAGTATTTGCTGGAACACGTAACGCTTATGGCTAAGAACATAGGTCTTAAAATAAATTGTGTCGCTAAATAACGGAAAAGTCATTAACCAGCGCAAAAGTCATTTTATTTAAGTTTTTGGGATTTTGGTTAAGTGGTCGGCTATTTTTACTTTTCAAAAGATACAAAGAAATAGCAGGTGAGAATGCTGGAAATTTGAATTTCAACCTGCAATGAAATATGCCAAGACATTTGGCTTTTGGCAAGGTTGTGCTTATATCCGGCTGAACTTTATAACTACCACTAACACTACGAAATTTTTTGTTTTTTGCAACACATTCCACATTCTGAATAGCCAATCGTTTAAAAAGTGAAAAGTTATTTATTAGTAGCAGAAGTAAATATATCAGGAATTACCTGATGACTTCTTTGTGGGAGTAAACAAATCGTAAACGGCCCTAAATATTTTACTTTCAGAAATTAAAGTCAGTAAATATTTACCCAGTAACGGATTTCATAACGCCACGTGTTTAAGCACGGGCCTGTCTAAATTGTTTCTGAATCATTTATCGGCTTTTCCCGGAGTTATTTGCCGAAACAACCTCGATAACATGTAAATTGTTGTGTTATTATCACGTACGATGCGTCCTTCTACGGTCTTCTTCTTCATGCGAGATGCTACGGTCAGTTTTGTAATGGAAATTTTTTTGTCTACTTTGAGCCGGATGACTGATTCATAATTGGATTCGGTAGTTAGCACTGCTGTCGAGTTTCCACGATTTTTTCAAAAATATATTTGAACAGAATAATTAACTTCTGTCGGGAGTTATCAAAAAATTTTACATTATGAATATTTTTATTTGCAGGTTCTCAACTCTATACCTAAATATTATGAGAAATCAAATAAAATTGATCAATTTAATAAAAAATAACAGAAATTAAGGTCTCTAACCCGCAGCCTAAAATTTATAAGGTCTCTTATTATTACGAGTATCTCTCGGAGGAGACCCGTGCCCAGCTGTGGGACTGTGATCACATAATACTACGATTCCTTTCTTATCGGTTCTCCGTTACATTTGTGTCAATATGTATTGAACAAAATGTACTTAAAATGGCAGTTTGAAATATGCGTCTCAGCTCCGTGATAAGTGTGTTGCAGGAAGAAAGTGCAGTTTAAAATGCGGACGGAGCGCTATCCCTGCTTGTTGATATGCAGAAACTGGCGCGGGCGCGCGATGTGATTGTGGTGCTTGGCTCAGATGTGTTGGGAATAAACTGTTTTGTTACACGGGATTCTTGTTAGGAAGCGAGAAATGAATGTGGCTTACGTCGGCGTCGTACGCTTTTGACATTTTTCTTATCATGAATTTGTGTTCGTTTATGAATCGCAAACGAGCATGAAGACTTCCTAAGTGATCATTGCAACCCATGGACGCCCACGCAAGACTTGCGTTACCGCGGAAAATGACTGCATTGGTTGTACTGTTAAATACATTTATCATGCAATAAAATTTATTAGTTGTAAACGTTCTTAATTTATTTAGAATTACGAGTATACGACCCGTATGCATGTTAGTTGGTTGAATTTAGTAATACCGAGTAGAAAAGGAAAAACGTAATTTTGCAACTTTGCGTAATTTTAAAACTCTTCGTTTACCATTGGATTACCATGACGTACTTCACTGCGTATATAATAGTTACGTTATTTGTGTAACCAAGACATTACAGTGACGCAATTCGCTGGTTCCTTTCAGTTATTTCGCCTGTCAGTCGCTAACAGTTACGCACTTTCTTGGAAAATGTTACGTAGTAACGAAGTCATGTTATGGAAAACTCTGGAAGCTCACTTCCTTCTCCGCAAGCCGCCACGTCCCGGTATGATCGGTTAATAAAATAGCGAATTTATCGCCATTTTATACCTCAATTCGCCATAACATGTTTATTTTCGGATTGATTGGCACGCTACCGAACCACTTGTTTATGGAAACTCAGTTAATTGCTTTTATTTATATTTAGTTTCATTGGCAATATTATTAACTAGTGCTCATGTGAATTCCGTTTTAATGGTTACTTCTTGGAAATATAAATGAGACGCATTTGTTTAAGAAGTTGATTGGTTACAGAAATACTTATCGAAGATAGGAGGACAGTAAGTCTGCTTCCCTAAAGATAAATTTACCACAGTGCTGTACTAGTTTCTAGTAGTGTTGCCAAACCGGAGAGCAAGCGTGTCACATCATCAATCAAAGCCTTGATCAGAGGATGCGGAGTGCTCTTTACGAGCTATTCGGAGCGTCGTTACAGTTTAATGTCAACTAATTATCTCTAATGGCTATGTAAATTTATGGCAACTAAAAAGTATTTAAATTATGCAGCTCTTTTGGGTGGACACGGGTTCGGTCGTGTAATCGTTTGTTCTTCTTATTCATGCGTGTAAGTCACGCCAACATTGCACAGTTTTCCATTGAATTCTCTTAACGAAGAGTTTTTTTGTTAAAGACTAACGCGGGTTGTGTACTTTGTAAACTGTCAACTACAGTGTCTTTTAAAACTATCAACAAGCATAGAATGGACAGACTTGTACTTGCAGAGAGAAGTAATGTAAAATCGCGGTAAAAAGTCTAGGTAAACGGTTAATATTTTAGTATTGAACTAGACTATATATAACAAATTCAATTATAATAAATTCAATTGTAAATATACACACAACTAGTTGTTGGTCAAAACACGTAAATCCTTAACCGTTGTTGTACAAACGGAATCTCTCGTGTGACTTGAAAGGGCGACCCGAGCCTGCGGCGAACTGGCCAACACGGCTGCGCCTGAAATATCATAATAGCAAACAGACAAATAAGGGTACCTATCCACCAGATGTGGATCAACCAAATTACCCAATCTATTTGTAAATCACAGACCATTTCAAAACGCATAGCTTAGCGACCTTATTATATGTATATCTCTGGTGGAAAAACACATCGGATGAATAAAACTAGTTAGTTACTCGTAGCTCGTAGCCCTGATTCCTAATAGAGCGCCGGATGAAAATATTTTCAACGATCTTGTTTTTAAGGTTTTTATATTTTAAAACGATGGTTCATTCTGAATATGAACGCAACTTGGAACGCAATAACAAAGCAGTAAGTCATGTAGTTAGCTTTATTCTTTAATCAGCCTTGGACGTTCTAATAAAAAAACGTATTAATATTTAGTTCTTGTATGTTTGTATCACCATGTACTATATCACGTAAAACAAATATAATTTAAAAAATTTATTGCTAAAAGTTTCCGCGTATGTAACATGAAGATGTTAAATATGAAGATAAGTAGATACCTACCCTTTTAGAGAGTGTTGATTACATGATCAATCACCCTTGGTACTTGTCCCACTACTGGGGGACTAAGGTCATAAGCCCCCACGATGGTCTAGTGCGGGTTGGAGAATCTCCTACTGATATTAGAAATAATTTGCACACACAAGTGTAACATTAACGGCTTCATTTTAATTCAATGGAATATAGTTAAATACTTTACAAAGTTCCTTGAAGTTTTAATTAATTTACTCAAACGCAAACAAACGAAATAACAAACATCCAAAAATATTCAACTCACCGCCCAAAATAGAGCGATGAAGCAATTTAAACTTAGGCAATAGGTATATTATTTGCTTTAATAAATTGCAGGCCACTACCATTCCATCCATAGCAAATTATTCAGTTTTTAAAGAAACACCTTGTTTCCATTTTCAAAACGAAACTGACGTAATTGACGGTTAAAATAGTTTGAAATAATAGACTTAGAAATAAAATAAAAATAATGTTAGAGAAATGTAAATAGAAAGAATTAAGACGAAACGCGGTTTGAGAGACTTTAAAAGAATACTATTAGCATTTTCTTTGTATGTTCTCTACGGGCTGTGCCTTATGTGAAAAGCTATGACCGACTATACATTCGGTTTCCGCTCCAAGACACCACCTAATAAATCTGCCCTGCATTCCATTGAAGGTATACTGAAAATAGGAGCACATTATGTACTTTACGCCCTTTTATCGCCGTCAGAACCGAGGTTAATACATTGAAGGCCTTAATCAAGAAGCTCAGTAATCCTCTGGAGTTTTTACGGTCCGCAGTGAAAAGTAATGAGAACCAGCGATATATAAAACATAGTGCTAATAAAATATAGTTGTTCAAAATATATACTTACTATGTTTCTTTCCGAAACATTTAAGGTACATTTTGATCCATACGGCTGAAATGAAATGATATGAAAGATGATTTTCAAGGACACAAGTATGTTTATATTACTAGCTGAGCTGGCCAACGTTGTTCTGCCATATAATCATTATAAAATCATCGGATGAACACCGCCATGTAATTTCTGGAGAGAATAAAATACTTTTGAATTACAATTTGGATTTGAGTGCTGGTATGACGTAAAGAGAATCGGAGAGATTCAATGGTAAAGCCGTATTTTTATTCTGATTCACAATTTAATCACGCCACCAAAACGTCGTCTGAGGCGTTGTGACTGCCTCGTGATTAATTAATAACTAGAATTTCGTATTTCAAAGATAATAATAAGTTTCTAGGTGATTGAATAACTTCTGTGCTTATTCTTCAAAGATTAAAAAGTTCCTTTAGTAGAATATTAAAAACGGGTCGACGTACAGAATTTAATTTCTCCACTAAATTATAAAAAAAATAAATCTTGCCCGTATATTTATTCCTGACACATTTCATCGGTGCCTAGAAATGTAAAGTTTCTGTAAATGTTCAAAGGTTGGTAACTTCGCCAGGAACTCCTCGCCTAGCAACACATCCCTAGAGCATTCAACTTAGAAATTCAATCTGGGTTTGTACTTTTAGCAGTTCGCAAAATATCGAATGACATTACCTCGACATACTGTTGTTCAGCTAAACTAAGAATATCATTTTTACAATGCGATAACAGTTCGGTTTTTGATTTTGGAATGATTGGAACGAAGAAGGAACGATTTGAATTTTGGGTTGATTTATTTTAAAATGGTTTTGCTACTACGATTGTGACATTTTCTGAACATGTAAATGTTAGATTAGTTAATTGAATGATACATAAAATCTATCTTAATAGATAGATTTTATGTATTGTCATTTGTTATAGTAATCGTGTGGAAATAACTTTAGGCATAAGGCCGGCTTCTGGAGGGCCGTGCTTATAGCCTAACCATGGAGGTTTGTACCCATGTTCTGCAATCTGTGCGTGCTAAAACTGTGGTGTCGAAGAGCTTCAATAAGCTAGAATGCCTTATAATACTACTTTACGTATACTTAATTACTTACAGTTAAAAGCAACCAGCAACCAGCGTCCGGCATTCGCCGTGTTGTGCCACCAGAATCATTATCTACGTCTTCTGGTCCACGTGAATCGTGATCTCAGTTTTGGGTTTTTAACACTGCAGAAAACCATCACACTAGTAATAAGCACTTTATCACAACAAACAATTATTTCACACACTTTCCTAAAAACACTGCGAAGTCACATTAATTAATTAATAACGCGTATCAGAGCGGCACTTTATTCTCAGCGCGATTCAACTGTCAACTGTCATTTGTCAACTGTCGACCAATCAGGTTGCACCTTTTTTTTGTTGTCATTTCATGCTTTTTGCGTATTACCATTTTCAAAAATGGAGGAAACAAGGCAGATACGAGTAGGAAAGGAGATAATATCGCATCTTATTATTTTCCGAAAATGAAACATTAGCGAGAAACCAGAGAGTGCTAGAAAGTAATTATTATTTAATCTGTGCCAGAAAACGCTGATTCAAACCAGATGGCGGCAACCATGATTAACCCCTCAGTAATTTAAATTAATTAAAGCTTCTTATAACACGGTGACTGCGTAGTATACCTAATAAATAAATATTCTATAAATAATATAAATAATAAATCTATGTCTATACCAATATTATAAAGAGGAAAGATTTGATTGTTTGTTTGAGATTTGATCGAATAGGCTCCGAAACTATCGTTATAAGCTATCAAGCATTACGCTAATATTCTCAACGCGGGTGAAACCGCGAGGCACAACTAGTAGTAAATAAATAAATTATCATAATCTTGTACGAACGTTAAAAATTAGTGACTTTTAAAAATAGTAATAGAAACGCTATTAAAAGATAATTATTGACACATCAACAGGCTAGAGAAACACAAATTATTATAATCGTATTGTTGTCTTATAAGGTGGGTAGCAACAAGAATGTTTAGGCAAACAGTATGGCGCGGACAGAGAGCCTTGTTTATCCTTAACAATAATTTAATTACTTCCATAGACGTCAGCTGCAATGAAGGCTGAATCGCCGCTTTGTTTCTACATTTACTACAACATCTGAGTACGCTGAATTAGGTACTTGTTTTAAAATCCAATATAACTACACCAGAAATTTCAATAATACGCGTATATCATTGAATTCTATACGAAATATGATTCTGTTACAAATGACGTTGCATTTCCGTGTGCGGCGGCACGTGAAGCGTGAAGACACGTTCGAAATTCGAATTGCTCAGCGGTTCGTGTAAAAGCTTATTCAGGCTGCAAAGAAGATTTGCTGACTTAAAACGCCATATCTTCATATTTTAACAAAAGTAAGTTACACAGAAAATTTAAAATGTGGTCGGTAATAATTATTTGTCATTTTGATATGACGTATAAAGTAAAGGAGTCAATTTTCTGTAGTATGTGGGTGTTTTTTAAAGGTTGTACCTATTGCTATTAGACAAGACAAGACTTCGGACGATTTAATTTGGACGCTGGTCTTTGAGGGAAAGATCGGCAGAACTAACTTTCGGATTCGTCGGAAAGGCCTTCGAAACTGTCAAAGGTCATCTTATAGTGATCGAAAGTAGGGGATTGTATTCTTATCTTATCTTATTTATACATGAAAGTTAATTAACCTTAACGATCGATCGAATTTCTTAACTACTAGGGCATCACTGCCTAGAGCCTAATAATAAAAACAAATTACTTTAAAAGCAATTCGATTACCATGATCCGTCATGGAGTTTCGTT
>DWQK01003727.1:0-11220 GCA_018231225.1 Noctuana stator | reverse complement strand
ATCCTCCGGATTCTCTCTTACACCCAACATGCGATTAAACTTTCCCCATTATCTTCAAACTATTCCAATCGAATTACTTCAGCTCGATTCCGCTCCGATTTAATGTACATACACACTTGGCCTTGATAAGTGTATTAGTTAATTACCCCCTTGATTCATTACACGAACGCGCACTTGTCTGACCCCATTGCAAGGAACCTGCAGCAAGCCTTACGACTGCGAAACGACGACGACGCGTCATTTAAGTATGTTTAAGATTTAATTCAAAAGATGGTCCTATATTTATTTTTATTTAACACCATTAATAAAAAAAAGTTAGTACAAAGAGCGACCTTAAAACCATTTTCTCCCAGTCAAACCTTGGTGAAAGTAGAAAGGTTCCGGAAAGTTTCACAATTAGAATGAACCTTATAATATCGAAAATATTCATAATACGTAACAATTAACTAAAAATTTACTAAGTATATATCTTTTAATAATATAAAAACCGCAGGTTTTTTTACTATTAAGTGCTTATAGTAGTTTTAAATAGCACCAATTAAATAATTGCGCTAAATAATGGTTACTATAGACTTAAATATACTCAAAATTTGTATAATGTATTGCAAACATAATTCATTAACCATTTAATTATTAAAAAGTCGTGTCGTGGTCGTGTGAAACGAAAGCACTTTACATCGCAGCTAATGATAAATTATAAAACAAAATAATGTATACAAGATTTTGTACCATTTTATACCCGTAATTGCTCATAAGTGATGCAATAACATGTCTATTGCAAATGTACTTAGAATTTATTCAGACAAGTTCAATTAGTGGCCATTTAATTAGTTAAATGTCAAGGTTATATTTAAATTTAGAAGCGAATTTTTTTTGTTATGTGTGGGAACTTAACATGTATAAAAAATTAACCTATACCTATATGTATAAATGAAAACTATTTAAATGGAATTGTGTGTCATTTTGAAATGTGTTATTTGGCGATGCTGTTAACAATATAATATCAAATGAATAATTTAATAAAAGAATATCAAATATTATTAATTTCTCGCACAAATGTTGATCGACTGGAACTACCACTTCGTGAATATTACTCTACATTTTCATACTAAAACATATTGATCGCTGTCAATGGCGGACTCGAACGAAAATCAATCTCGAGCAGACACAATCATTACTCAGTAACATTAAAAAAATATTTTCAAACAAAGGAATTTAAGGACATGAAAACGACAATTTAAAAGCGATATCTCATCTCTCGGCGCGCCAGTTATGATCACGAACCGACCAAAACAATTACTTAATGTCAACGGAGAAGATAATTTAATAATTGTTGGCGATGATTTACGACGGGTCTCCGCCCACCTGGGGTCTCGGTACTAAAATAACCGATACTTCTCCGGACCTTATTTATGCACGCCAGCACAAAGTTACATCTTACTCTATACGCCGTCGTGCATTTGTTAAAAGAACACGGTAATAGTCGCTCCGAGATTTCTAATGTCTCAATTTCCTCCCACAATCAAATTAAATAGCACCCTAACTGCGACGCCATTGAGCACAATTTGGTATGAAATTTCAGACTCACGAACACATTGTGCCAAGAACAAAAGATTATATCAACTGAGCGCGTTGTCATTTAAAACTGAACCTTACGCCTTTCAATTCAAACAGACGAATCGAATGTAGCTGCTAGAGTGACTTAAATTATGTCTTGTTTAATGAGTTGGAATGGACCGCCATCTCGAACAACTAAAAGGAGCCTGTATACAATCTAAAATCGACTCTAACACGTTGACTTACGGTTGACTATATTCGGCAAGTCACCGCTACCCGAGAGCAAAATAAACTTTATTCAGTTTGCGAGATGTTTTCACTGAGAACACAGTCATGTAACTAATGCAGGGAATCTACATATCATTAAGAGATGTAGGCTCGTTTATACGTGTGTAACGCTTTGTTTCGTATATTTACGGTTCGATATATCGGTATTTATGACATCGATGCGTAGAGAACATTGCTATGCAATGTTATATGCAAGGGCGGAATATGCTTGTTTTAAACGCCTTTTGTATCGATGTGTGATTGTTTATATATAAAATATTGATTTTAATATGCCTACATAAGTATTAATAGGTTTAATCTTGTAACTAATCAAGAGGATAGTAAAGAAGAGTTTGTTTTTCAGAGAAGACAATCTTAATGTAATCGTAGGGTTCTGGTGCTTACAAGCAGATTCTCATCGGCTTTCCTTAGGATTAGTTCCTCCCCTCCTCATTATGCTCATGTTAGCTAGTAAATGTTACCTTAAATTACACTTGCGGCTTACCTTCCACCAAAACTGTCTACCAATATAGGTATAGGCATCTATCTGAGATCGTACCTACTCGTTCTCTTAAGGACTAGCATAGTCGTCTTATGAGTGTCCCCCGGTAATAAAAGCAAGCTGAATCCTGGTAAGTCGAAGTAGTACAAATAGTGTTCGATGTTTATTATCCAATTAACGTAGAATTGTTCGCGGTCACGCCACTCGGCGGTAACGAGTCATCCATGGGCTGAACTAATCTGTTCAAACATTATGTCCGTCTGTTGTTTAAACACGGATGGTTAACTATTAAGACCCGAGACTGGTATTTTACTATCACTGGCTTCTCAATAGCCTAAGTCTCGATAGACTTTCGATCAGTACTTAACTTGCTAGTTTGCGTTTGTCAAAAAACTAGAACTAATTTTAAAAAACAACTTACCCAAATGTTTAGGTAACACTATCTGTAACGATTATTAACCATTAGTTTGTCATTTACGTACAAGATTAGGTACCGATTTCTAATATGATACAACACATAATCGGATAAGTTTTGATAACTTGAAACTAGTATATTACCAAAACTATAAAAATCAAATATTAAGGTGCCAGTTGCCAATGACTTTAATGTTTTAGGCTTAGAAATAATACAGCGTCTTATCTCTAAACTAGCGACCCGCCCCGGCTACGCACAAGTGCAATGCTGATACTAAATACACTACAGAAAAACTGTGTACATTCAGACATATAAACCTTCCTCTTTATCGTCATCATAATCCATTGCGTAGTTTTGAAGATTTAAGCATATCTATACTAATATATATACTAATATATAAAACTGATGAGTTTGTTTGTTTGAACGCGCTAATCTCTGGAACTACAAGTCGGATTTGAAAAATTCTTTTTGTGTCTAATAACTACATTAATGAGGAAGGTTATAGGCTATCAAGCGTTACGCCACAAATCTTAAAGCGGAAGAAACCGCGTGACACAGCCAGTAATCAATATACATAACAAACAATGCAGTAGGTTTCACAAAGAGGAGTAGGGTATGCTGCTGCAGCGTCTAGTATTCTTCAAATTGGATAGTTCATATTTATTTTCATCGATAAAAACCTACGCTCTGAGGCACTAACGTGAAAATATACTCCCCTTCCCGGAGGGCAAATGGCAACATTCTTTATTTTCGAATATTAATAAGGAGCATGCAACATTACACCGTATTTCACAACGAGTATCATCTATCTATCTATCCTTTTCTCACAACTCTATAATCCAATAATCTGCACTCCTCTAATGTTTAAATTTCAATAATGGCTGAGATAAAGCAAAGATTTTGAGCCTAACAACTGGGTTTTCTAATAGCCTGGTACAAACGGGGACTAATTTTGATGTGTTAGGCGATTTTTGTGGCAAAAAGATGAAATGACAGGTTAATAAGGTTTTGCCATAGATATAAGTATAATAGTACACCTACTAAGTGAATAATTTTGGTTGGTATATAAAATATGTTTTACAAAATAAATTATAGCCTATGTTGCCTATATAGGCAAGAATTGTGAACGTATGGCGTATGTATTATTTATTTCCACTTTATTATTTTTGTTATTTTATTAACATTAGTAATGGTGACATTATGTGGTAGGCAAAATCTAAATAAGCAAGAAAATTAAGAAATTACAGAAATATAAAATACCATACTCTATGTACCTATAATTACATAAAACTTCATTATTTTGGACTTACGAACTATTTCACCTAAGGTCTTTCTAAATTTTGAGTTATTTACAGATTATTTTCGTCTTACAAAATAATTAATAAGGCCCTTTAAGACAGATTAGCATAACATCGCAACGAAACACTTTGTGTGAACCAAATTCAGGCGATTTCGGCGCCATATACGAAGGCTGCACTTTTCGCCGTCAAACAAATTCAAAAGTCGTGCGCACGCCACGAGGAAAGTCACGCCGGCCGGCCCGAAAGTGCATATTAGCAAAAAATGACCGTCACTGACCACCGCCGGTGACCTAGCTCTGCGAAATGATAGCCCAAATACGTAATTTCGCCTTAGAAACTGCTCGTTACACCGAAGCGTAGCTTTTTAACCGATTTTAAAAAAGGAGGAATTACAAAATTTGACTGTATTTTTTAAAATTATGTTTGTCACCTCATAGTCATAACTTTCGACTGGGTGAACCGATTTGGATGAGTCCTTTTTAATTTGAAAACAGATGCTTCCCGTGTGATCCCATTTTAATTTAGTCCTCTGACACTGGCATCCATTAAATAACTATCTATAGGTCTGAAAGGAGTGCGCGACAATTTTTAAATCTGTTTTTTTCGTAACGCGAGTTATTATTGTTGGATTTATATTTAATGATTGATGATATCTATAATCTAAGCCTGTAATGTAGATACATAATGCACAATACAGTACTTTCTAATGATTTTTTTGTCTTTTTTCAATAAAGAATACTTAACGGTGTAACACGCGGCAACTTTTAACAACACAAGAATTAGCACATTCCAGAATTCCTTGCAATTTATGAGGAGGGAAAGAATAGGCCGCAAAGGTGCGCGGTTCCCATAGGAATTAGAATATCGAAAGCAAAGTCTGTCACGCGATCATTATGTTCTGGTATTTGCTGGGTGGCCATGATTTTGTGTAAACCATACGGTTAATATAAAATAAACTTTATATTAATTTCATTGATACGTAATTAAATTTAGGCGGCAGTGTAATTGCCAATACAACTTGACTGTTAACATACTGATAACAGAATCATTTTATAAAAACTAAATACGTACTTTTTTATTTAAAACTGTATGTTAAATAATAATGAAACATAATCAAACTAACCTCTGATGACATAATGGACATGATGAGGAACACCAAATCATCGAAACTAATTCCCAACGGTCCCAAATATAGGTAAAGCTACTCGAAACTAGCTAGCTAAAACTAGTCGAAAAATCTTTCCCCGGAACTAACAGCCACAACCAGGTTAGTCTCAAGGAGTTCATAATACATAGCCTCCCGCCACTGTTAGCGGGACAGCGCCGCCGGCTGTCACATAATGTCACGCATTTCGGAGGCATTTTAATAGGACCAAATTTGTCCAAACCCTGACTTACGGTTACTGTTCTGACACTAAAATTGGATAGAAATTGGTGCGATAAGCTGTTCACATCACAGCAAGAGTGTTCTCCGAAATAGTTTTATATTTGGTTGATAGCTTTAGATAATAAACAACGGCGTATTCCACTGGAGATCTCAGAGCCCTCCCAATGCGCTGAAACAGGCCATCGAGGGAATTTTCGGATATCTTCCAAAGGTTCCGTTACGAAAAAAATGTGTTGGTAAAAAATCCAAGACCCGTCGGAATTTTATAGGTTTGCATGTTGTTGTATATTTACAATTAATTTAATTCTTAGAATTATTGACATAAGAGGGGACAGTAAGAATTTTGATTTGTTTCGTATTACATATATTATAATTATAATATTTTTACTTCGTGTGAAACTCATGACATAATATGCTAGTTTGTTACATTTTATACATAGGTACAGTAGTTATAGATAAAAAAAACTAAGAGTGGGTAGTTATGTCCGATGTAGTTCGAAAAGGTGATCGTCAATTCCGATGTTAGGTGTAATAACAATATATCACCATAGATAAAATGTAAAAAAACGCCCCTTACCTACCTTTTAGTAGTCCGTATCTGACGCCTCCGCGTTCCCCTACTCTTCGTTTTTCCTCCTTCGAGTTGGGCTTCATTTGAAGGCGACAGGGCTTCTTCGCTAACGATGGAGCGTTATCGTCATCATTTGATCCGTCTGTTGTTATCAAAACCTTTTCACTTCGTATTAATTTTGAAGTTGTTAATGATCTACAAAAAAAACAAGCTCAAGATCTCGTATCTATTCCCGATCGTAATGACAGACTTTAGGCGAAGGCTTCGACTTAACCCGCATTAGAGATCGTATCGTTATACTCAAGCATACTCTGACGCATAGCGTAATCATAGGTTCGCTAACGCTTCGACTATTTATTTGATAAATCTGGATTCCGTGAATTTCATAATTTGAATCTGCGTTCCGATTTCTCGCAAATTTATGTGTAAGTAGTATTTAGGTCAGTTTAAGAGGCATTTATGGATTTTTAGGTTGTTTCGAAATAAAACGTACCTACCTATAGGTACTGCTGAGTTTTAAAAACACGAAATAAACCACTACACACATAAATACATAATCAATAACTTTGAAGTCCATCAAAAAAGATAACTTAGGTTGTTTCGTCATAAAATGAGTAAAATTAAATTAATTTTATAACTAAATGCTTATTTTGATAAAAGTAGGTAATTTAATATTTTGTTCCTATAAGAAACCTATTTTCTTTAAATATTTTATTTAAATTAGTGTCATAGACATTTTATTAGTACTTTTCAAGATTCATGCATTTTAATTATTGGTAATTTTTTAATTTTACTTTTAGACTGAACGGTTTATGAAATGCGATGCACTTATGATAAAAACTCGTCACTAGCGCCATCTAGTGACGAGTAGCGGTATAAATGCTTCTTAATTGTATCAGCAGATGGGGTAAAATTGTGTAATTTTTTAATTTAGTAATTTTTATTAGTTATTTATTATAAACATATATTATAAGGTGATAAAAGTTCATAAACATTCAAAAAGTATTCATCTTAAATTATGGTATAAAATCATTTACAAAAAAAAAAATTATTAAAATCTATTTGATATCAACTATAGAATATGAACGCAGCATTACCGTCAAAAATGTGACAAAACTGTCAACGTCAAAGTCAAATTAATTGAAATTAAGCTTTTTCATTTCTCACACAACACAAATCCATAATTTTCGCTTGTCATCTTAATATTGATTTTAAAGTAAAGTTTGTAAAACAATTTAAAAAATGGCTCTATTAGATTTTTGCCGTCTTGATGAAAAAATTAATTTAAAACCTGTTGATTCTCTCGTATCCTTTCAAAACGATATACTTGGATACAGCCAGAATTTCATGAACAGTGCTCAACTTGCAACTCCTCCGTTCGCAAACGTAAGTTGTAAAGGTTATTTCGCCGAAAGTAAAGATATTTCATTAATAACACTACAATTTTTAACCATTTGATTGTTTATTACAGCCTATAGAAACCCTCGCACAGTTCAATACAAAAGACGAGACTGGACGGGACATAAAAATCGAGTTTGATCACGGTACAACGACTCTTGGCTTTCGATACAAAGTAAGTTTTACTTAATAATTTATTTTTGATACGATTCTTTAACAAACAGTAACATGATGGCAAATTTCACAATTTAAATATTTCGGTAATCATTATCTATAGCGGTTCGTTTAAAAAACCAACAATTTCTTAATAGATGTTTACAGTTCAATTTTTTTTGTTGTGCCAAGGGAGGTGTATTGCTAGCAGTGGATTCACGAGCGACTGGTGGTCAGTTTATTGGCTCACAGTCAATGAAGAAGATTGTGGAGATCAATGACTACTTACTTGGTAAGTTCAACTTTGAAAAGGATTTCATTTTATCTCAAAAGAATATTCAATTATTTAATCTAGATTCAAATATCCAGTTCTGGTAAATATAACATATAAGCTTAGCAAGCTTATATGTTATATACGCACACACACACACACACACACCATTTAAAACTTTGTATTCCTGTTAATTACAATTTTATATGTATTTTTAGATAAGTTTTCATCAATGTATACCAAAATTGGTGAAATATAAACTTTTAAATGTGTATCTATAACATACTTATTTATCTATATTTGTGCAAATAAATGCATTTCTTTCTTTTTTTCTCTATATCTATCAAGGTACACTAGCAGGAGGTGCTGCAGACTGCGTCTACTGGGACAGAGTGCTGGCTAAGCAGTGCAGATTGTACGAGCTGCGGAACAGAGAGAGAATCTCTGTGGCCGCAGCCAGCAAACTTATGGCAAACATGGTGTACAACTACAAGGGCATGGGACTCAGTATGGGCATGATGTTGGCCGGCATTGATAAGAGGGTATGGAATTTTGTTCTCACTGAAATAATTTTATCAGAGATATATACTGAATATCAACACATTTAGTTAACATTGACTAACTTGTGTGTATTTTTAGGGAATGCTTAGAGATATTGAACATAAATCTGAGGTTTGCGTTCTCTCATGAGCCCTCATTGATAATAATTGCAGTATCGCAGTGACATCTTACACATGCACTACAAAAATTACCTTATTTTAAACATGTATTTTTATTTATTTGTTTATTATAGGGTGCTCAACTGTACTACGTAGACAGCGAGGGAACGCGCACACCGGGGAAAGTGTTCTCAGTAGGCTCTGGGTCAGTTTATGCGTTTGGCGTTCTTGATTCTGGCTACCATTGGGATCTGGAAGATGTTGAAGCACAAGGTAAATTTGAAATGTTATAATACATATATACCAATCAGCATCAATTTACTTGGTCTCATCACAATTATCACATAATAGTAATTTGAGATGGAAAGGAGCACAGGTCGCTCTCTGGCCCGATGGACTGACAACCTGAGGAAGATGGCAGGAAACTGCTGGAATCCATAGGGCTCAGGACCGGGCGGAGTGGCGCCATTTAGGGGAGGCCTATGTCCAACAGTGGACCTCCAAAGGCTGATTGATGAATGGATGGAATTCGAGATGTGTTCCATTCTGGGCTTATATGAGCCACATGTCACATGAACCAATTCATACCAGCTTGACTGTATCCTCATTCATTTCTCTTCTACATTCAATAGAAATCTATAATTATAAAGAAAAATTCTTTCCTACCAGAACTCGGTCGTCGCGCTATCTACCACGCTACCCACCGCGACGCGTATTCAGGTGGTATCATCAGGGTGTACCACATCAGCGACAGCGGCTGGGTCAACATCTCCAACGAAGACTGCTCCGATCTGCATTACAAGTACCAGGAGGAGAAAGGCATTAAGGATGAATAGGGGACAAATGATTTCTTTATATTGCTTTTAATAAATAAGTGCTTAATGTATCTTTTGTTTTATTGAGCCCTAGTATTTGGAGATGTTAAATACATTTTCAAATTCGTGTGGTTTCTATGATAGGGAGATTATTTACAATACAATAAATTTTATCTATTGCACAATTACTACATAGGAATACAAAGAAAGCAAGAAAACACGACGGACGATTCAATTAAATAAATAAAACTCAAAATGAATCGACTAGTAAACCTTTATTAATTAATTAACACTTAAAATTAATGACAATTACAGACACTAAGCTTTAAGCTATAGGATATGCCACGTAACAAAATATCGAGACACGCGTCATCGGTACATACAGTAATTTTCTTAGAAGTACCTATCAGGTTTTCCTGAAATTGTGTATACAGATTAATAAGTAAATAATACTGGAAACCAAAACGTAAAAGTTCAAAATCTTAGTTGTTGAAGAAAATATTGATGCTTGTTGATTGTTTTTCATAATTTTTTAAAATGGCAAGTGAAATTCACAAAACCACACTGGCCTACCTAACTTCTTTTCACCTCAAAGTAACTGCCGGTAAACGTGCAAGCTTGCCAAATGTGGTCTCAAATTAAATCGACTTCAAAAACGAATTAACGAACGAAAACGAATATCGAATCAAAAGTTCAACTATGTTTTTTATTTAAAAAATAGGTATTCATCACACTCAAGATGGATTTCAAACATAAGGTCCATTTATAAATACCGTCCTTAATGGATCATTGCTAATGGATCTTCCTAAACAAAATTCACTTTTTCCCGCTCTCGTCCTTAGTTTTCGTTTCAATATCGACTGTTACTTCTTCAAACGTTTCCTCCAATTCCCAGTCTTTCAGTGGAGCTTCGGTCAGTTTGTAGAACTTACCATGTTTTCCAATACCTGCAACATGAAAAGATTAAATGAAAAATGATTAAATGGTCAATTAAAAATGATTATTATAAAAAAACCAACTTCAAATGACATGGTAAAAAATAATTTAAAGTCAGAGATTCCAACTTTTACCAACTTCAAAATGAGGAGGTTCTATGTTCTGCTGTAGGTATGAATTTTTTCACCTAAAATAATTTTATCATTAGCATTAAATTACTAAGAAAATAAAGATAAACTTATTTTAAGTTCTTGTAACATAATTTCTATTCGCTCTTTTTGCTGTGATAATGACAAACCTCCTTGAAACTTCTTCACTCCTTGGTTGATATCTTCAATGGCTGAACCGAGTAGGCTCTGCATGACCGCCTCGTCTCTCATACTCTCTTCACTGTTGGGGTTCAGCTGTGAGTTCACTGCAGCCAATTTGTCCATTATGAGAGCGTTCTGTGGAAACTTCACTAGGGACTTAGCCAGTTTTATTGATTCTCCTAATGCTGTAAAGATCAAGATTTTGTTTTTAAGAACATGAATAAAACTTTTTTTAAATTTATTACACTAAAATACATACCGGTGCCTGTAGCAGTGACTTTGCAAGCAAGGCCCATGGCATGAGCCTCAGTGCCGCTGATAAGCCGCCCTGTTATAAGGAGATCCAATGCTCTAGACAAACCGATTAGGGAAGTGAGCCTTCTAGCACCAAAGAGGCCTTGAGGTACACCTGCAATAATAAACAAATAGTTTTACTGCATATTGTTACTGATAGGCTACTTATCCTGCATATTATTTTTGCTCATAGTTTTTTTTTAAATAACTCAAATGTGCAATCTGCCTTTTTGGCATTTAGCTGTTTTTATAATAACGAAATTTAGGAATAAATAAATAAATAAAAAAAATAAAGTAAGTTCTATTATACATGTGGTGGTTACTATGCCAATCCACCACTCAAGGGGTCCTGGGTTTGATTTCCAGCGGGGCAGAAATTTAAA
>DWQK01003726.1:0-11220 GCA_018231225.1 Noctuana stator | reverse complement strand
GTAAGTGGTAGATCGCACAGGGTTTTGTTAGTAAACAGTAGAACTTATGTCTAATCAAGTTGGCCTCCCCTGCTATATGAAATAGCATTGCAGCCGTAATCAAGTCGACCATCGGTCGCGTACTTTCGGCATAGTGTTTAGACACTTAGAGTATTACCTTTAACGGCTTCTCATTTGCAGTTTTCATGTTGATTTTTACATAGTTCAAGATAGGCTTGTTTAAGCCGTCAATTCTGGGCTAATAAAATTTGATATTAAGAAAATTTCATAAGTAAGAGATATTGTCAAAGTAAAGAGCTACAAATATCAATATTAAATTAGAAAGTTTTCAAAGTTTCAAACCTTTAATAAACTAAATTTTTTGGAAACCATTGAAATGATTTAGAACTGGTTAAATAATTAGCTATTCCAAGAAGGTGAATAGGTAATTAGAAACTATTAATAAATAAAGCTGTAATTCAATACTAAATGCGTCATTTCAAACAATAAATGCTTCACTGAACTGGCAAAGTATACCTACATCACGTACCATACTGCAGATGGTAACTTGAAACCTAACTTTTCATACTTTATTACTTAGTAATTCAGCACTGTCACTTACATGGTATAACAATCAAATATAAATTACTAAACCTTCATTTTTATCTAAATAAGAAAATAAATATAAGAGTAACATTACGAGAATAAAAAAGCTCTTAATTTATATTTACAATTTATTTTTATAGTAAAAAAATAACAAATATAAATTCTGTCATGATTCAATAGACTGTTAACATTATTATAAAACTATTCAAACGTAAAAAAATAGTTTCTATATGATATTATTACAAAATTTGTACATTGGCATAGTAATTAACGTAGTCTTCAAAACTCAGGTGAACGCACCTTTTCCCCCTCACTTTGAGCTGCTTCATATTTCCTTCATTAAGATTACCGAACCCTTATCGTTTCTAAACTGATGCACTGGAAATGAAAACAAATCAGTTTCGCCTACGACAATGTACGAAATTGTACTATTTTACTATCAGTAAAATACCACCTCAAAAAGGTTCTACTCTACTAATAATGGTTTCTAATACTAATGGTATCTAATAGTACCTATATTATGCACTGGCTGTGCCCCACGGTTTCACCCGCGTTAAGAATTGCAACGTAACGCGTGATAGCCTATAGCCTTCCTCGATAAATGGACTATCATACAATAAAAGAATTTTCCAAATCGGTCCAGTAGTGTTCCTGAGATTAACGATTTTGAAACAAACAAACTCTTCAGCTTTATATTATTAGTATAGATTTAAACCGCGTCCTACAATTCAAACGCTCACAAGATAGTGAAACAGGTAAAACAATAGATGATACATATTCCGGAACGCACTCATAGAAATAGCTGGCACTGTTAAATGTTCGCCTCAATTAAGTTTCTCCGGCATTCATATCTCATTAAAAACGAAGTTTATGTAGTTATCACCAAAAACATATTTGTTAGTTCGCTCACTTTTAGCATCCGATATTAATATTTTTTATAATTTTTTTTCTATAAGTTATTATAAATACAATACTTAATATATTATCAGTATAATTTTTTTTATAAGTTTTTAAAAACAACACTATCAGTGTCATTATAATAACAAATATCTAAATGTGAATATAGAGCAGTGATAGCTTAGTGATTGAATTTCGGCCTGCCGATGCCGTTCCGACGGGTCCGGGTTCGTTCCCATACGCATCTCTAGTTATGTTGTAGCTATAACATTCGCAAATTATAAATAAATTATATTTTGATCTTATTTCAAAGGAAAATTCGGTGGGGAAATGGAAATACTGAATCTTGTTTTGGTTAGCGACAACGATTTAGCTAGATCAATGTCCGCAGTAAAAAACTGATTCTGCTATCGTATAAACGGAATGTTTATCAATATATCAAAATTATATTATCGAGCTGATGCTATTTTAATCGCAATGCATTAAATTATTTAGCGATTGTGATAAGAAGAGTTAATAAAAAATTATTTAATATTTGTAATTATTAATGGTAGTTGGCAAACTTTTTAAATGTCCCTGTAACATCTTTGTATATACCAATATTTATTCAAATAAATGTTATTTTATTTCATTTCAAACACTTGGTTTCAAATTTCAATATGCATATTTTTGATAATTTATTAAAATTATTTTAAAAGTAATAATTTAATTAAACAAGATAAACATTCACATGAATTTGTAAAATCGATTAATAAATAAGCGAATCAAATGCTAAAGAATCTAAAAGGTACATGCTATATTATTGTGATCAACATAATTATATTTAATTTATTATTAATTTAATTAAAAAAAATTAATACTACAAAATATCAATTTCGGTAGCACAATATGTCAAACATATTCGTATAACGCCTGATCGTTCAAATAAATTGAACAAAACAACCATCAAGTGAGTTCGCGACAAGAGCCCAGTTACTAACGACTGCTGAGCGCTGTAAGGTTGGGTCAAGTTCAACCCGAAATACAATTAATACCGCGGTTAAATTATATTAGCGTCCAACTATATACTTCGAGTGTGTGACTCGAAGAGTGGTGAAGGAAGTAGCGAGGGAAGTTAGAATGGACTTATTATCTTCTCGATTACGATCATCAATACGATTGATTTAACGACGCGATGAATATAGCGAGTAGCGAAGTGTAGCTGAGCTGATAAACTCACACCGAGTTGCAAGAACCTTCTTTAAAATTAATGACAATTTAAATATCGGTCAATCTCTGTCCACCGCTAAACATAAGGGAAGTATAACTATTGACTAATGGAGGCCTTAACTTTAATGAAGCTTTCTGCAATTGGATATCAGTTGGAAAAAAACGTAATATCAAATAAAAATAGTTGTTTAAATAAAAGAGGAAATTGGGTGGTTAGTTCAGAAGCCCACCTGTTGGTTGGGCCCGCAGCACGTGGCGTTGTGGCACAGGTCGTTGGGCGGGCAGTGCAGAGCGCACGGCGCCTCCGCGGACGCACCGCTTATTATCTGTGGAATACATTTACATATTTGTTTATTTTAACTATTTACATCACAAGTAAGCACAAATACTTTGAAAATTTACTAGAAACTTGTTTAGGATGAAGTATTATTTATACATTTTTTATAAATATAATTTTGTCTTTGTTTGTTTTAATCTGAAATGGTTGCACAAAATTAGCTAGAGCTAACAGATGGCGTTACAAGTCACTGAACTATTTAAATCAGTCCAATTTCGAACCACAGGCGACCTCTATTTTTAAAATACATAAAAAAATATCTACTGTGTTCAACTTAATAGTTTTTTAAAAGTAAAATACAGCACTTAAATTTTTTGTACATTCATCATAATATATGGCGGCCACAGGGAATAAAGAGGAAATAACAGATCTAATATATAAAGAAGAAACTACCCTCTTACCTCATTGCCGTCCAACGGCAGCTCGACAAACTCTGGCTGTATCGTCGTCGAGTGTATGCCTTCGTTGTGGAAAAACTCTTTTACTTTTTCGGCAATTTTCATGTACTCCGATAAATTTCTACACCTATGGGCAAGAGAAATTGACTAAAATTAATATAACATATGAAATTACTACTAGGAAATTATTACTTAGTGTATTTACTATAATAAATAATTATTAACAATTATTTTTTATTAAATATAATTTTTTTTGGGGCTGACATTGTTTTAACAACTACTAGGTATATTACGTCGTATGCTAATTATGTCGTATGGAAATATAAAAAAATCATTATTTAAACTTTATCTTAATGTATAAGCCTTGTTTTTTAAAAACATTAAAATTTAGTATCATAATTAAAGATAGCGAAAAACAATCTGGTGGTAAATTATACTAATTACTTTAGAGTTTTAGAAAAATATTTAATCAATATAACTCGTATAAAATTCATGATACATATTTAATTTATATACTCTCTTATTTAGTTCTCGCATATTCGATTCTGTTTGGTTTGTTTTAAAATACGAAGCCGACATTACGGCTTGGGTATTCAAATGTTATAAATAATGGCCAATGTTATCTTTAAACAACGCAAGATCCATTGTTATGGAAACAACGGTTGGCGTTGTCTTATGCAAGGAGATGCATTATTATATACTACTAGCCTAATTGTATATACTACTACTAAATGTATATACTACTAGCCTAATTGTATATACTACTACTAAATGTATATACTACAACTACGTCCGCGTGAACTCTAGAATCGGGCTATAAAAATCAAATATATAGTAGACTTAGTCTAAATTAGAAAATTCTATATAAACTTCACCCAACTATTTCACCCCCTTAGGGGTTAAATTATTAAAAATCCTTTTTAAGTGCATGAAAGGAGCCCCTGTACCAATTTTCAAGTTTCTAGACACTATAGTTTCGGCTGTGTGTTAATATATAAGTCAATGAGTCCGGTTTGCCTTTTGTAAATATTGCTACCAGAGCGAGAAAGAATCATCTGAAAGTGATGCCACAAATATGTTATGTGATGATTCTGTGTGAAAGAAGTGATTTGTTAAACTGTATCTTGCATACACGTGGGAATGTCGCCGCTATCTAAAACAGCATACAAGCCAGCCGTACGACATATAGACACAATATAAATGTATCGCACTATTATATCTCGCTACGTGACATATTATCAGTTAACGTGCAGATTTAATATTTGATCAAGATAACATTTTGATGCGAAATTCTTCTATATTATATCGTATCGTAGTATCGTATCCGAAATAAGATGAGTTCTACTGAGTTTTTAAACCAATAACTTTAAAAAATGTCTTTAGACACCGCACTGATGCATTTGTTTTTGTGTTATTGCCTTCAATCTTTTTTATGTCCTAATGCTGTGCACGGGGCGGGCAACCGCGGAAAGCCTGGAGCATACTCCACCACGCTACTCCAATGCGGATTGGTGGAGATACGAGTTAGTGTCCAACCCGTGTGTTATGACATACTGTACGGTCAATACGAAAATAACGTTCGTTTATTTTTTGTTAATATAAAAAAAAATTTGCTAATTTATATATTCTGCATTGAATCGGTACTGACATATTATTATATGTAAAAAAACATGAAATATGAAAAAAAAAGTTAATTAAACCTGGAAAATATTGTATTTTTTGTCCACTTGCGTCGAACCGACGAACATACATTATTAAAGCGTTTGGTTCAATGACATACATTTCTGGAACAAAGAGTTTTGGGCATTTGCCAAATAAATTTTAAAACGTTTTTCAAGAACCAACATTTCTCTTTCAAATTGGATCACTTTTAGTTCAGTGCGCTGGTCTTTGCGGAATAAGTTTGTTCATTTTTGTATATATATTTGTATGTTTACGTTTCATTAATATAAATGTTTACAAACATTTTTAATGTCCTGATACATAATTCTATATATTTAAAAAAACCAATTAAATAATTCTAGTTAGGTAGGTTACATTACTTTATCTGTAAATATTAACTACCTTTGCAATAATGTTGATAAGAATGTAATTAGATGAAATTTTGTAGATTGTACGGATTTCATTACACATTACAAAGAAACTGTTCGCCAGATTTATTATATTATAATCAAAGCAGAATCTATTATCAAATAAGCTTTGATTCAGTTTCACCTATCCAAGTGTGTATGTGATATTGCAAATTTAAATTTGCTTGACTAATAGATACATAGATTGATTGATTGATTGATATTCATACTAATATATATAGCTGAATAGTTTGTTTGTTTGAACACGCTAATCTCTGGAACTACAAGTCGGATTTCAAAAATTCTTTTTGTATCTGATAGCTACATTAATGCGGAAGGTTATAGGCTATCAAGCGTTACGTCACAATTCTTAACGCGGGTGAAACCGCGTGGCACAGCTATATATGGTTCAAATAGGTACCAGATAATTGCAATAACAGACTTGAGGCCCTGAATTTTGCTTACTCGTTTAGTTTTGATGAAAGTGCCTGATGAGCTTAATATGTCAAGATATTCTAATTCAGACATATCGGGTTCTAAATTATTTTGTAACATATTGCATGAAACAATTGAACAATGATTCAATTGAACGTTTTGTCAGCTGATTTGATCAGTCTACGTTGGGACTTAGCCAATCGGGATTAATTTATTTACTGTCTAAATGTGTATAAAATGGAGCGATTTTTAAAGTAGTGTAGATCACTTGGACCTATAAAGAATTATGACAGCATTTACACTTGATTATTATTGGTTTGGTACCTGCATCTGTACATAATTTCGAAATTCAAATTCAAGTAAAAGGATTTGCTAATACGAAACATATAAAATTAGGTCGCTCCAAATTCAATATGGTGGACACCCATAGATAGCGGATAATATTATATCTTATCTTCCCCATGATATCAATAGAAAGGGTTTGCTGAGAGGAATACGATAAATAAATTGTCGCCACTTTAAGTTCCATATAAAGGACGGTAAGCTAAGTAAGGCCCACCTTTTAAGGCGCGTCCTTTTATTACCTACAAGTAAATATTGCTATAACACAATTAATGTAATGGGATTTCATCCCTAGCTTGGGTTCAACGTAAGCAAGCAATTTAATCTTGATTATACTTCTTAATTATTAAGAATTAGATAGTCCGAAATAGGCAGAAATAACGAGACTTTTTAGGATAATATTTTTGTTAGTTCGTATTACACATACCTATGTATTATTATTTTATATTTTATTATTAACATTGAAGATTGAGGTCAACTAGATATAATTTATTGTTAAAGGACAGTGTTTCTATATATATAGGCACAGTAAGAGGCACAGTAAGAGGCTTATGTACCATTTACAGTTTTAGAAAAATTTACTATTCTATTAATAACTATTCTCTTTTTTTTGTTCGACTTGCAATTAAATTTTTATAATCAGGATTAAACTATAATTTATCAAACTATATTTACTCGTTACCAATGAAATAACAGATTTTTGTTAATAAAAATAACTCTTAACCTCTCTAAGTTAATGTAACTTCTCTCTCTTTAATACAAAATATATATTTTAATTTTTTTTTAAACTTCTTTATTATGTTCCAACAAAAGATCTTTATATACCTAATAGTAATCTCATATTTCAAAATTAATTAAGGACGGTGAAATGCTAGTCTCAACAAAGTCAACGAGTGGATTTTAATACTTAAATAAATTATACGGGAGTATCTATAACGACCTTACAAGGAGGCAAACATATTTTCATCAAAATAAACATCGTTTGAGGTGAACATCCATATAATACCATCTACTTTACACAGCTTACTTAAACCAGAAAAATGAATACCGCATGCACCTCGTTTAAAAACTTATACGATCAAGTGCGTAATTAGTTTTAGTTACACTTATAGATAAACGGATCCTCGTAAGTAAGTGGCTATATAGTTTATCGAGTCACATTAAAGGCTTTACTTATCTCACTTGTCATACTTCTATGTCCTATAAGCGCCCGGCCCTCTTTGAAATCACTAACACATTCTAATAATATTGTTTTGCGATTTATCAACGCAACTGTTCTGATGGGTTAAAAATACGCGAAGGAATATTATGGAAATTTTTATATAATGTGTATACTTTATGTACGAATTTTATTCTAAGTTTTCATTTGATTTTCGATGAAAAAGTTTATATTTTCCTTAAGACTAGAAAGTCACTTGCGAAAATAATAATTACAGTAAGTAATTGTAAGGTATATAATCGATTAAAGCCATGTCGATTAACTGAAGGTACATGATAACGAAAAGAAGATTTATTAATCGACTTTATAAGCCTATAATGCGTACCGCCAAAACATCGTCATTATAAGCGCGAATGGAGGTCAACGACCGAGAGGATAAATAGAAAACAAGCTTATACGAATACTGACGATATCTGTTGGAACGAAAGAACAAAGAAAAAATTAGGTATGAGGAAAAAGATACTGAAACTCTTAGAATAAGAAATTTAGATTTTCATATAAAGTTGAAACTATTTATACCTACATTATCGGTAAATTTTTTAATGTATATATTCCTAGCTGTGCCACGCGGTTCCACCCGCGTTACGAATAGTAACGTAATGCTTGATAGCCTTCCTCATGAATTTAGATATCATATACAAAAAGGGTGACTAAATTGTGAATCTAAACCATTCTCAGGTCCCCTTGAACACACACAACAAATTATTAGATATTAATTTAAACTATTAGATAAATTTTATTATACAAATAGTCGTATAGGTTAATGCCTAGAGAGAGTGAGATTAATATCTCACTTTTGTTCTTCCTTTGTGCTTGAAATTATTAGGTACTTACAAAGTACATAAGAACATGGTAAGTTAAATTTAATTGTATCAATACTGACAAAAAACTATGAAATTGACTTCGCTGTTCCAATTCTCAGTGTCATTACGATTTTCCTCATGAAAAAAAGTTTTCACAAAACAATTACTTAGTACGTTTTTACATGAAATTAAAAACGTTACTTTTGTGTCAAACTTTGTACTTTTATTTCTCAAATTCTTTGCCACGCGACTGAACAAAAGAATGTCTGTTGACCGTATCAATAATAGTTATTTTCGTCCCGTTAAAGATTGATTATGTTATTGTAACAGTGCCAGTAGAACCGACTATCCTTGCACGTCGACAAAGACCTAGAGTAGAGTGGACTTGTAACTCTTCCTACTGCCGAGCTAAGGTCATCAACTTCGTTGGATTGTACGTGGAACGTGCGCGCGCAAATTAATTTAAACTGTTAATAGTTCGTTAAATAAGTTCAATGGAACGGCCACCCGATTGGCTTATTTATGTCAAGTTCAAAATTACGTTGATTTCAATCAAAAATAGGTAGGTATTTATACTTCTTGCCTTATTTTTCAGTACAAAATATATATTAACAGTGGCATTTGGAAGGTTGAATGCTTATTATCCGAAGCTAGTTTGACTGATTAAAACGGGTCTAAGCGTGTAGTTACTTATTGTAGTAACTAATGAAATTTTTTATTTCTTACTGTTTTAGCCTCACCGGCAAGAAAGTACAAGACTGCTACTTGAGTACTTCGGGAAGTAAACGACACATCACACTTTGAGAAAAACACAATAATGCAAATGGTGTCTAATCAAGCTCTAGGTTATCTAGCAAGAACTCCCTAGAGCACTTGCAGTACTAAAATTGTGGCTTATCATAAGGAATTAAGGAATATTTCAATTATGAGCTTGTCTTATCAATTCATTTAAAATTTTAAATCTATGGTTGTAAGGGATATTTTAAAAATAAAAATATAAACTTGTACGGTTCGACCGGGGAAGTACCACAGCTGCACTCATGTCTGCCGTGAAGCTAATGAAGCAATTCATTTGTGTTTCGGTGGAAAGGTGCAGTTGCCGGCCACACTTACATGAGGCGACCGTCAACCTCCGGGTTAGCAGCGCAACTACATGCGACCTCAGGCAGGATACAAGCCTGCTTGAGGTTGGATATTGATGTCCATGGGCGGAAGCGACCACTTAACAGCGGGTGGCCTGCATGTTCGTCTGCTACTTCATATCATAAAAAATACCACCGGTTGAGAATCCCTGGTCTATAGTCTTGTTTAATCAAACGTCGCGCGCCTCGATGCCTGCTCTTGATAAGGGTAGGCTGGTTTAGTGAGATTGTCAGGTTTCCTTACCTTTCTCGAGTTTTTGATTATGATTTTGATTGACGTTTAGGTAATATTATGTTAAAAGCATATATTTCTAAAGGTCACTTTTTTATTTTTTAACTTATAGTAAATCTTAATTAATTGATTTTAAGGTTGTTATTATTTTTACTAACTTGTATTGTGTATATGACAACAGCTTACAATCTGTCAGGCGAACAAATAGACAGTTTAGAAAATAGGGCGAAGAATAAAGACAAACTGTCGAAATATAGTTAACTGTACCAAATTAAAGCATCATTATCTGAAAACAAAATGCTGAAAAGTAACCTTGTCTAATGTAGTCTGTTCTAATAGAAAATAAATGATCATAAGTTATGATTAGAACATGTTATTTTTGAAAAAATTTATTAGGTAGATACCTACTTAATTTATTTAAATAATTCTTTCTTTTTTCCGATGAAATTGCACAAATACACGCCCTAAACCGGTAACTAATTAAGCATGAGGGTTCCATACGATGTCTTCCTTCACCTAAGAGCAAGTTAATAAATTTGTAATTCTAAGATACATTTCATACAACATTCAAACCCATATTAAGTTCACTTCAGGGCACACGAACTAGTAGGGACTCCGACCGCATAGGGACTTTAAACTTTAGATCTGTTAGCGAAGTACATGCTTGCTTGTGTTAGATAAATTACTTGAATTATATACTAGCAGCTCTGACCACAGTGGCTGACTGGGCTTTGATAAAACGTTTGTACGTGAAGATAGACTCGCGTTTGTGGATTAAGTTTATTAATAACTAGCTGACCCGCGGACGTTGTTCATAAGCCTTATTCGCTATGACACCCGAGAATCCTTATCAATAACGTGTGATGACATAACGCGCTTAAAACATTAACGTGGGTTCAAAAAGCGGCACGCCACCAAAAGTATTATAAAATACAATGTTGCACCAAAATTGGTTAGGCTAGTTCATAAGTTGTCTATGGCAACAGTGTCGTGTAATGGTGCATCGTGTGATCGTGTGTCTGGTGTTAAATAAAAGCAATAGCTTCGCAAACTCCTGCGACTAAGATCCCGACATTCAATACATGTGACGCGTCAATCATAGAATAATGCGTGGAATTGAAAAATCTGATTATGCGCACGGCGTTACGTGTTTTATTGTCATAGTGAATTATCACTTTACTCAGATCTCATGACTTCGTCTGTAAGATTGCGACCACTTAATGAAATATATTGTGCTACTCCGTTAAATTGATTCTGAGCAGTTTGGAGTCACTTGGCTAGCGGCCAGCTCTGAAGCAGATGCGGTGTCTGAATTGATGATTATATCTGAATTTACCTAGGTAGGCTAGCCGTATGGGCGACTCCAGTATGGGATATGTATAACTTCATTTATTTATTCGAGGACAAGTAAGATAAGGGAGAAATTACAGTATTTAGCTATGATGTTTAAATAGGTATAAATATAGATGCGGTATCTGCTCTGTATTTTTGACAGTATAAAATCAAGGCAAATGCTCGACTTTGAGTTAGTGCGGGGCGGTTTTGAGTTATA